>JAGVSQ010000624.1:0-36670 GCA_022683975.1 Rhyacophila evoluta | reverse complement strand
ATTAGGCCTGATAAGCACTGCGGCGTGATTTATTTACGGCTATGAAAGGGTTAATCATTTTTTTCGTTTCATTTATATGTTGGTTCAAAATTTAAAATACATATAAATATAACTCTGCTATTTTGCGTTCAGATCTATGAAAAATGTGTCGTTCGTATGCGGCTCTATAAATAAATCGTTTAAAATGTGTTTTATATCCAAATAATAACAAAAACATATGGCGAAATAATCAGTTTTTACATTTTCGTGTTAAAATTTTCAATAATGCATTTACCAAAATTGCACTTTAAGCCATCGATATATATATCTCTCGATAACGCGCTTTGTATTCGGGGGGTGTGGGTTTATTTTTCACATCTGTTGGATTTAAAAAATCCGAAGATGCAGGACTGGATGCCTATTGGATTGAAAAATTGTCTGACAATCAATTCTCGTGACATGTCTTGGACTCACCATACATGCACACTAAGCTATTGATAATTGCTCTAGTATTCTGCAGTTAATACATTCAAATTTAAGATACTGAAATGTTCCTAATTAAATTGAAAATCTATATGTTTTTTTGCTTTTAAAAAATTCCCATGAAAGGAAAACGTATTGTATTCTTTACTACTTCAGAATTTTATTTACGTCTATTAAAAACCTATAAAAAAGATTGGATTAGATTCTAATGTTATATTTAATCACAGTGAGTTATTAATTACATGTATATTACAGCATTTTCTTCAAATAGGATCCTTTAATTGTGGCCGATCGTCGAGTTTAGTGATTTATTGCGAGTTGGTAATGACGCTGGCATAATCGGAGTCATAAAATGTAAATAGCAATGTCGAATAAATGTTTTGACAAATTAAATACATTCGAATTAGCATTCGTGTGAATGGGCAAAAAATGAGATGACATCGTCGAATCTTTGATTCTACATCCTGCTTACATATAAACGGTAGTATCATATTACTACTAGGGTGACCATATATTTATGCCTAATCATTCATAAATATAAAATATATAAAACAATAAAAAATGTAGAACTCGAATAAAGCTTACATTTTTTCACAGCAAAATATTGATGTTAAAACCAAATAATTGTAGGTCGATGCAAAATTTTCTTGAGCATTTGTTTCACAGCCAATTTTCGTAAAATATAATCTGTCGAGATTCTCTCTTTTGGCTTATTCCCCGGTAGCGTAGAGGTTGGCGTACGTGCCTGGCAATCCGGGAGTGAGGATTCGATTTGTCGGATTTAAAAAAATCTAAAAGTGCAAGACTAGAAGCCCATTGGGTTGAACAATTGTCTGATAAATAATTCAGATGAGAAATAATCTGTTGAAATGTCTTCACACTGCAAAGATCCATATTCGCCATTTTTGGAGTGGATATCTTCTCATCGTGTAGATCCATATATTCCACTTTCGGATCGGACATGGTACAAAGAAAATTACAAGAAAAATATCGTAATAATATAATCTTGCTATACCATATTATTTCTTCGTTACCAGGTTTGCTTATTAAATATTATATTACTATTAAAAACAACTGATAGTAATTGCTTCTTATATCAACCACTTAAGTAGTATTCATCCATTTCAAATCTCTTTGCCAGCTTATTTTAGAGACTATGTATACGTCCATTAACTGTCAAGTATCTTGTTAAAGACTTCTAAACTTGTGGTTTTCTTTTTAATATGTCACTAGTTGGCTATCAATGTTAGCATAATAATCAAGGTGAAGAAAACATGTATTTTTAATGAGTGATATAAAGTGTAGTATGTTTTGGAATTATGCTATAAACAAACATGTATTTTGACGTTGTGAAATGTCATCAAATATTGGTCACAGTATTCCACTCAATAAGCCATACACAGTGATGATTGTCCTCCAAGTTAAATATAAAATATTTGAACGGAGAGGAATTTTTATTATTGCTGAGGCGACGGGTGGTCACACTGTTGCCCATAAATAATCAATTGCCAGAGACAATGAAAGGCAAGCCAGTTATGTTTTTATTTTTATTCGATTGGTAATGTTGTGAATAATGGCCCGAACAACCTATTACAAAATTATGACCTTATTTGCAGTCATGCAGTGGCGAATTAGATTTATTATAAATATTATGTCCATATAATATAAATTAAACTTATAATCCTAAGTATTTTAGCTTTACAGTGGGTTAGTGTATACACGTTGCATTTGTATAATAGATCGGAACGAAACATTTTAAATTTCATACCCGTATACATGTATGTTTATAAAATAATTTTATTTTAATACAGAATGTGGATAATCAATCGATTGAGTGATTAGCTGATCTTCGTAAAAATAGTATGTCAATTTAAATCCTCACATTTTGAAAGCCCGCTTGCTTTTTTATTTATTAATACAATTTTATTATTACTTTCAATATAAATACTAGATAGATCTATCAATGATATGTAAAATTTAATACAATTATATCATTTTAGGCTAGAAAAAAATACGTAAACATTACGAAGTTTACTCCAGCATTGAAAAATTCCCATATTCTTTTTCTATTGTTATTATGATGTGTAAATAAACGAAGGATTATTTATATAGGCGTTTACAGAAACACATAAAATGTCACATAAATCAGTCATATTGTTTCAAATTTGATCTCAAGTGGTCCTTTGATTTCGAAATGGAAGCAGCCACGTGTGGTAATGTTTCACACATTCTAACCAATTCGCAATGACTTTTCAGTTTATTTTATTGTTTTGGATATTGAAAAGAGCATTGCTTACAAATTGGCGTATCCAATTTGATTTATTTTATGATTTAGTTAAATTAATAGCAGTGATATATTTTAGTGTTTAAAACGTGTGTGCATAAAAAATTAACTCACTAATGAAAGGGTTAAAGAAAACGAAGTTCCGGTGCCGATATTGTGCCACATAACGTGGAAGAGTCATAAAATAATAAATATACTCGCATAGCATTGGGTTATTACCAATACAATGTATAATTAACTAAACAATAGCGTTAAATGGCAACAGGTAGTGAATGAACTCGACAACTTTGGCCAGTGGACAAATACGTATATACAGAGGTGGCCAAAGAACAAGAAGTATTATACACCACAGAATTGACGAACTAAGTTTTATGGCAACACAAATATTTTACTACGTATCATGTTCCATAAAAAATATGAGAGTAATATAAGTAATGGAGCGGAACGAAACATTAATTAAGTTGTAAATTACAGTATTGTGAACATACCAAATTAAGCATGTGTAAATTTTTCGTCATTTTTTTCTAAGCGTACGAAATAAATAATTTCCTAGATTTTTATTTTCATTAAAAACAAAAATCAAAAAAATAAGAAAAAGTAACAAACACAAAAACTCGACTTGCCAACGCTTTACCAAAGTACACTTATGGTAGATAGGAACTAGACGTCTTGTTTATCAGTTTAGTTTGGAAATCTTTACGGTAATTTCGAAAAGTTTGTTGATTTGGTATTTTTTCACCAATTCCATGCGGATTTCATTTTTTTCGGTGACTTTTATTTATTTTAAAAATATCTGGCCTAAAAGTTTCCGTGTAGTTAAATTTAGCTGGCATGGAGAAGGTTAAAACCATGCAGTTTTATGCAGGAACGAGTTACTACTGTTGAACCTGTAACCTCCAATACAATACAGTTCATAGCCGCGCGTGCTTAACCGTTCAGCCACTATATCGATATACTATATTAATGCTTTGTTTTACTGTTTATTATGACTAATACCCGGCGTGTGATTTAAATGTCAGATTAAACAGTTTTACGATTAAACTGTCTGATATAATGCATTATATTAATATCATAAATAAAACCCCGCGGCGGGACTTATGTCTTCCGTTCGGTATATCCGCTTTAACTGCGCGGTAACCGGAAGGACCCAGTTCTTCGACCTTGCACTTGTTTTTAAAACTAGACCAGTAGCCGTTATAAACGAATGTTACTAGCCGTTTGACTCGTAAAATATTTGCGGTATTCTAAATGCAAAAAGATCATAAAGAAATCGGCGTTCGATTATTTTACTGAATAGTATTTGGTGTTGCCAACTGCCAAGGCACGTATTAAATAGTTACTCGTGTCAATGAGTTATTATTAAAATGCCAACATATAAGAATTTAAGTCCCTATTTATGATGTTATCTCTGGCTCAAACTAGACTGCGGAAATCCTATTATAGTCGGCCAATAAGAATATTTTAAAGCAACAATAAATTTACCAGTATTAAAATTTCTACAATTGGTATGCATAAAAATGTATTAATATAGACAGGGCGAATAGCTGGGAGATAATCATTGACAATTCTAGAGATACAATATATATAGAAAGAAAAGTCGTTTCATTTATCCAACACGTATTACAGTTAAATTCTACGGAGAAAACTTGACAGCTTTTTAATTAATTTTCAGCCTAAAGTGACCTTACTTACTTTGCACTTTAAGGCATTGATATGCTAAATCCACAAATAATTTGGTTAGCATAGATCTTCATCGTGTATTGATTTCATTGTAGAAAGTATTTCAGAAAGAAAGGTTGGTAAATCGATTCATTCGCTCTATGACTGATATATATGTCACCGTACAATAACGAAGTTTAGTAAAGTCTCTTTTAAACTCACCTAACAGATTTGAACCCACGTTGATAAGAAATAGTTGAATTTATGTGAATAGAAGTCGTCCAAGCCACAATCTATCGATTTCAAGAAAAACGCGAATGATAATTTACAGAAACAAAGTAAGATTAAGTGTGACTTTTATATTATTAAAACTGTAATATGAAATTTAAATACTTACATGGCATAAACTACCCCTTTCTTTATTACTAGATTATTTAAAAACGTACTGCTTTAGAGTACTTCTAGAAGTTATTGAATGTTTTGTGGGTTGGACGTCTTCTGCTAATTAAAATTTTATATAATTCGTTGCCCATAGAATCTTGGAATTGGTTATATTTAGTATGAATTTTGTTTATAAATAAAACAATGTATCGATACAATACTATACAACAATATATGGGGATATTTATTGAAAAAATATCTGTGAAAGTTACACCATAACTATTTTAATTTAGAATAAGTATGGTCGAAAATTTATTTGTAATTAAGTAACGCCATATTTAAACCTCAAAGCCGAAAACGTTTGAACTACATGAACGTTTTTTAGATATATTTTTTTGTAAATTATTAGTATGCAGGCCATAAAAAACTGCGATTACTTCTTCTGGGCGTATATTTTTGATTGTGTGTCTTTGTCGTACTTAGTATTGATGTATTTGAAGCATTATATGCAATAAAATGAGACATTTTAATTTGTGACTTGGACGTATTCTGCTTAACTACATCCAATTCGAATACACAGGCACTTGAACACTACGGGCATCTGATATAATATTACGTAAAATATATATTATTCCATTCATACGTCCACAATTAGTTTTGAGGAATTTTCGCCATATATATTCGATATTTAAATTTATAATAGCTATCTATTTACAATTTACTGTTAAAAGATTAATTGTTAAAGATAAGCGATGTGATTACAAGAATTTGCGCTTCTCCATCTAGGCGGATTGAATTACACAGCTTTTAAAAACGTCACGCAATTCAGGGGTATTCAATAGTACGCAACATTTAAATAATTATTACCGTTTCTTATTTGAATCTATTTAAATATATATGTAGATATTGCATGAATAGTTTTTGCAATCTCTTGTATTATTTATACATTTTTACGCTAGTACGACGTGCAAATGCCGAATTACAATATTAATTTAGGCTTGATGTTTGAAAAGGGGAGCCGTGAAATTTACAAACAAAAAACCAAAAAAAAAATATCCATCACATATATGATATTAAATGTGTAAATTGTGGTAAATACAAGGAAAATAAAACACAGATTTATTCGCCTTAATGAACTTCAAAGGTTGTAGCATTTATTTTTTTATATACCATGTTCGCTCCCAACATGGAGCATATGGATCTACACAGTGTGAATATATCCACTTCGGATGAGTAGTATATGGATCTCCGCAATATGAAGACGTCTTGATAGATTACTTTTCACGGGAATTGTTTGTCAGACAATTACTCAATACAATGGGCATCCAGTTCTGCATTTTTTCATTTTTAAAATCCGACAGACGGGGAATCGAGCTTGCATTCACCGAATTGATAGGCGCGCACGGTACTAATTACGCTATCGAAGAGACAAGCGTAACCGTATTAAAATAATGAGAACTGAAAATAGATGATAATTAATGATACGTCTCTGCCAAAATTGTTTTCTTATAAAACGTCAGTCACTTCAAAATTCGGCACGCCGGATTTATCAGTATTTATTTTTTAGCGTAGACTTGTCTAAGAAAGATTGTGACCCGCGTGAAATTATTACCCCTGGGCAAAATGCAGGGCGACCTCGTGGCTGGCCGACCCGGACGCACGGAGCACGCCAAATAATATATTTATTTATTTATGAGGCGCCCGAACTCTTCGCAGGACCCCCTCCGTGTCCGCTCACGAAAAAAAGATTATCAATAATGCTTAAATGGCGATTAATATTTAAAACGTGATTAACTAACAACGTTTACGAGTCAATTACCAACAGCGCCAGCGGGTAGCCTCCTCCGCGACGCCGTTTCACTGATTCTTCAACTTGATATGATTCGAATTCAAAATAAATAATTTTAGAAATAAATATCGAGGCTAGAAGCTCTATCTATCCTTAATACACGCTGCTGTCCCTTTAGTCACAGTGATAACCCCCGAATCTCCAGTAGAAAAAATATGTTTTAAATTCAAAGTATGCAAAATCTGCTGTATCAATTATTGTGATTGGCTATAAAAATCGTTTTATCGTGTATTAAAAATCAAATAATATAAAATCAAATTTATTAAATAAAGGTATGTATTACCATCTGTATGCATCCCCATCTGTTGTTGGATTTTTTTAAATCTAAAAATGCAGGACTGGATTCCCATTGGGTTGAGTAATTGTCTGACAAACAATTCTCGTGAAAAATAATCTATCAAGCCGTCTTCACATTGCGGAGATCAATATACTCTACTTTCGGAGTGGATTTTTCTCTCTGTGTAGATCCATATGCTCCAATTTGGGAGCGAACATGGTATAAAAAAATGTTTTACCGTATTTTTTAGCACTCGCTTTATTGTCTATTTAGCTACTGTGTTGACTTCTAGTTGTCAGTGGGATAATTATGTTTTAAATCTAAATTATCAAAAAGCTGTTGTATCAATTATTATTGTAATTGCCTATAAAAAAACAATATCGTATATTAAAGTCAAATAATATAAAATTAGTGCAAGAAATGCATCCATAAAATAGAAACAAAAAGGACGACATATCCAGAAGCATATCCTTTAATGACTGACCTAACCACTTTGAATACTACCTTTATTCTCCTCTGAGGTAATATATGACATTATTCATATGATTGATGGGCGCTATCGTTATACATACCAAATTAATTTGATACAGACGTTCATGCAAAACGTATGTGTACAAAATGCGTAAATATTCAAAACAGATTGCCCATTAAAGCATTCGCTTATATTGCATTTCATTTTAGAATTAATTTTCAGTTGGTTTTATAATGTTAATGTGGGTTGTGGTGAGTGCGATAAAAGTTATCATTAAATTAATTCGAAATATTCCCACATTTGGAGAATGCGTTTGCCGCCGCAAGCAATGTTGTACCAACCGGATAATCAAAACGAAGAGGTTACTCGAGCATTTCCTCATTTTTTCACTGACAATTTTTAAACGAAATGATATACCTAAGTACCTGATCCTACATTTAGAATGGGTTTTTCTGTTATTGTTTGTGATACTGTTGATAATATTAAGCTGCATAATAACCTATCCGAGAGAAAATTCATAAAACCTACAGGCAGTGAGCGCCGTTTATTGTGACTGATTATTACAGTCAAAGATCGCGCTTTAATCATTTTTTTCGTAAATACGTTTATTTGTAATTCATATTTTTAGTTGTTTAAATCAAATTTAAAAAATATTTACTATAATATTAAGATAGATACAATTTTTAAATGAAACATTTCTCTTTTCAACAGGATCTCTTCAAGCATTGCCAGAAGGATCAACGTGTATTGGAGAAGGATTACAACCGGACTATGAGAGCGAGTGCAGAGATTATTTCCGGTGTCAGGGAGGATTCGCCACATCGACATACTCATGCCCAGAAGGGCTTGCCTTTAATTCGGGTGCCAGACAATGCTTACCTCGTAGTCGTGCACCTTGTGTTCGCCATAAATGCGCCCTGGGAGATGACGCTTTTTACGCAGCACCCTCGACGCAATGTCGATTCTACTATAAGTGTGAAAGAGGGGTTGCAATTGAACTGGCTTGCCCCACGGGATCGTGGTTTGATTTTAAGAAACAAGAGTGTAGTAGAAATGCCGGAGTATGCTTCGAACCGGTGTGTACTGGACAAGCTGACGGAAGACATCAAGACACTACTCAAGAATGTCGTAGATCATTGGTGTGCGCTGGCGGATCACTTGCTGGAGTCGAAACTGCTGAGAATTTCGTTCCTGGAAAATGTCCTAGTGCTAGAGCTACAGCAGTCGCTTTTCCTATTGCGGGAACTGATCGCTGCGCCGGTCTTTCAGATGGTCCTCATCCAATTGTAGCCGCTCGTTGTCGTGATTACGTTGTATGCGAAAGAGGAGAAACAAAAGCATCTCTCAGTTGTCCGGATTCGTATCGTTTTGATGGACAAAAGTGTGCTCCTGCAGCGTCTACTGTATGTCCTGATGAATGTGTTGATCGCGAAGATGGTTTTCATGTAGATCCTGTATCTAATTGTCGAAGATATTTCTACTGTCAAAACCGTAAAAGCCTATTCGGAGCATCATGTCCGGAAGGATCTGCTTTTGACGGCTTAGCGTGTGTCTCTGCATTATTTTACTCCTGTCCGGCGGCTACTAAAGGGAATCCATGTCTAAACAGACAAGATGGCTTCCATCGTGATTTCAAAGACTGCCGATCATATTTCTATTGCTCTTCTGAACAACTCGCTTACCGTGATTCATGTCCGATCGGAATGGTCTGGAACGGCAATGAATGCGTCGGAAATAATGAATTCCACTGCGAAGATCCTGTCCCATGGGCAGGCTGTTCCGAGAGACCTTCAGGATTTTATCAAGATCGCACTCGAGGAACTGACTGCAAGAATTACTACCATTGCGCCAAAGATCTGAGAATGAGCTTATCATGTCCTTTGGGTCAAGTCTTCGATGGCGAAGAGTGTGTCCGGTCTGAAACTTATACGTGTCCGAGTCTAGAAAAAGATGCTTGCGACTTCAAGAGCGATGGGTTTTACCAACAAACCACGGGAGGCTGCAGAGCTTATTATATGTGTTCCAAAAACTATAAATATGTTTATTTGTGTGAAGAGTCTTATGTTTTCAACGGAGAAAAATGCGTCAGTGCTGACAGTTACAAGTGTCCTTTCCAATCAGATGAATGTAAAGGAAAATCAACGGGATACCATCGAGATATAAAGTCAAATTGCAGAAAGTATTTCTTTTGCGATAACGAAGAAAAATTAACAACAATTCAGTGCGCTGGCAGTAAAATTTACAACGGTCAAGGGTGCGTGAGCCAAAAAGAATATCAGTGCCCAGTGGGGAAAGACGGAAACCCTTGCTTATACAAACCAGACGGAGTATATGTCCAAGACGGATCCAAATGTAGGAAATATTTCAAATGCGTTAATTACAAATTAGCATCCCAAAATATTTGTCCTCCGGGACAGATATTTGACGGTGTGAACTCGTGCGTCGTCAGGAATTGCTCGGCGACCGCTGTCACTTGCGAGAGGGATGGCTTTTATCCAGACCTGACGACGCGCTGCAAGTCTTATCACATCTGCATTGACAAAAGGAAAACTACGCTTCATTGTGACGGTAAAAAAGTTTTCGACGGCCAACTGTGTGTCCCCGAAGACAAGTTTACTTGCCCTGATGAATGTTCGCAGAGCCACTGTAAAAATACTCTTCAGTAATGAGAGGTTATTTACTTAGTTTTAGCTCGAAATGTGCTGCAGGGTTAATACGGCATATGCGTTGATTCGTGTAAATATCCACCGTTTTCAAACGCAAACCGCTAACGGATTGGACGTTGTACCGTAAATGCAAACGTCTCTAAGCTTATATTGGTTGAGATCATCCTGTTCGGATATTCATAAAAATCAATTCATCGTATATAAAATGGAAAATTATTATATTTAGGTATTTATTAACTTACCTTTTAACACTCGCCTTATTGTCCCTTAGGCTACAGTGATGGCTCCTTAGTGGCCAGTAGAAAAAATATATTTTAAATCCAAATTATGCAAAATCTGCTAAATCAATTATTTTAGTTGGCGATGAAAATAATTTTATCATGTATCACAAATCAAATAATATAAATTAGTGCAAGAAAAGTCAAAATAAAAGAGAAAGAAAAGAGACGACATGCCCGAGCGGATATCGTTTACCGACTGATCTAACCGCTTTGAATACTCCCTCTCTTCTTCTCTGAGACGGATAATATCATTTATATGATTTATGGACGCTGCCGTTACATACATACCAACGTAATTTGATACGCACACGTATAAATAATTATTTCTGTTGATATTGATCAATATTTTTATTTTGTAATGCCATCATTGAAATCATTTGGGTTTTATGGGGAATGCATAATGTATGAAGACGTCCCAATCGGTATATTTGGAGAAATAAAATTAAATATACGTGCTGGTCACTCATCCACCACCGGAGAAGCATTGAAATAAATAGACTCACATTTCGAATATTCAAGACGTGATGTTTCTTCTCTATTGCTAGAAATAAATATCGATGTTTAAAGGTAAAACTCACTTACCCAAGCATTTAATATATTTTTCTCTCAATATTATCATGATGAATTATTCCAATATAAATAATAATTGTAATTAGATAGCTAGAACACTTTCGAACCGTTCTCAATCATGAATAGCGGACTCAAATTCGTAATGTGTACTAAAATATAGTTACATTTTTGTATACGTGTTCATATCCAAAATATGGCCCAATCGTTTGAGCAAATTGCCAACTAATAATCCTTATAAGAACGTCCTCGTTTTGCGTTATTTATCTAATCCTTTGCAGTTGAAAAATAGTGATATTTATTCTGGCCATAATGATTCAACAAAAACTTATTTAAAGTGAAATATTTAACTTTTTAATATGGATTATATTTATCAGTGTCGCGCTGTAGGTTGGAGGCGCTCTTATGCAAAACATAACTGGTTTATAATGTCCACACTGTTAAAGTTCTACCCTTTTTCAAAGTATTTTGTTTTCATTGTTTAAATATCATTGCAAATAGAAAATACTGGCGATTTTATTTTAATGCGCCCATCATAATCAGGCGCTTTTGTGCGGTGAACAACACCCATTGGGACGGCGCGGCCCTGGTATTTATGATGTCTCAATTCGTAAATCAAGCAGTGCATTGGATGGATGAGTTTTGTCTTTAAACTAGTGTTAGGTGTACAAATTTCAGTTAATATAGTGAGTGGAATTGTCATTTTAGTTCCCGGTGAATTTGACGGGACAAACGATAAAATAGTATAGCACTTAATTACCTCAATAAGTATATTATTATAAGAAAAGAAAGTTTATTCTAGTCTCAAAAGGAGCGAGAGTGAATTGATATTGATAAGCAATCAGTTTACCGCAAAAATGAACCTACAATAAATTTCTACAACTATTTGCAGTCACGCATCATTCCAATATACAGTATACTCTCGATAAACCGTTCTAAATATTGAAATCATATTTGCTGTAAATTTTATTATGAAATGAATTCAAAAATACTTTCATTTACCCCTAAGTAGTGAAATTTCTGGTAAAATAATGAGAAATCTTAACAGCGATCACGTAGTTTCCGAAAATAGCCGACAGCCGGAAAAAGAAATTATAAAAAAAACGAAGTATGCGAGCTAAATACGATTTATTAATTTCCTATTTTGCGCCCCTCATGATTCATGCGCCTAAATAAACTGCTCCAATTACTCCAGCTGCCCTACGGTAGCTACGCCACTGGTGTAATTTCATTACGTATTTTACTAAATTTTATCTTTAAAGTTTGCTTTATTGAAAATTAGGTGTTTTGTATGGCTAAATTGCCAATTGAAAAGTTCAACGTTGCGGTGAAGTTGATGTCTTTGGCGAGAAGTGATGATGTTATATTTTTAATTTATTGAAAGGGTACAACCGTTTAGTCTAATTATACTCTTATTATTTATTATTAGAATAAGTCAATACGTTCCTAGATACAAATTATGTTAAAATGAATATGTATTATCTATGAAATCACTCACTGTCAAATTAAGATTGAAGTGGTTTCGGTGAGATCAATTTGTTGACTAATTTTCAACAAAGTATTGGCAAAAATACTCCTTTTAAGATGTTTAAATTATGTTAGATTAAGTAGATTAAGCGTTAATACCATAATACTCAAACTAAAGTCACTACTAAAATTTAATGTAACATAAATAATACGAAAAATATAAATCCTCTGCCGGCAGATTTCGAAACTAATCTCACACCACTAAAAGATGTCAAAAATGGCGGCAAATTCTAAATGTCACCTCATTTTGGGATACTTTTGTTGAAATTTGATAAAAACCTGTTGTTATAAATATGTATGTATAGCGCCACCACTCAGTGGACAACTTATATTGGTAGATCTGTAAAGAAAGTGACTAAAGCAGCTTGTTCTCAAATATTTATGTTCCAATCACTTTGTACACACAGTTGACTCTCGATTTACCGGATGGCAAGAAAAAATCATAATTAATTGGTAATCCTGTACTTCAATTATAAAATGTATAGTATTCTCTGTCTAATGATAGTCATAAAAAGAACCTATTAATATACAGCATGACAATCTATGATTTGTTATTATCATATTTTTGTGGATTACGATGTCGAATGGAATTAATCTGTGAATAGTAAATGCTTGCAATTCAATAAGATTGAAATATCATAACCTAACCTTATTTTTTTTCGTTAAATGGATAGTCTAATATTTTTATATTTACCGGTTAAGTCGAGGGTCTAATTATAAATTGAAAATGTATAAATATGTTTAAAATAAGTGTATATATTCTGAAGTGTTCCGTGTCACAGTAATACTAAATATAACATTAATTAATTACCGTTCATGCTAAATTAATTAGAAATAAGTATTTTTTCAATGATTTTTATAAAAAAAAAATAAACCAGAAATGAATGAAACTGTCACTGTTTACTTTTTTATTTCCATAAAATCCATTCGATTCAAAAGAATTAAGCTGAAGAATAAGGAGGAGCAGCTTATACAAGTACTGAATTAATAAGCAATAACTATGGGCTTGGTTTTTCGAATGCATGAATGTTAAGGTATTACGAGATGAAGAACAAAATTTCTTAAGACATCAACATTACCTGGTTTAATTTTTACGAGGACTAATTATCACCTTATGGACAAATATACATTAACTCTCGTCAATGTGGATTACATAGAATTGCAACAGATGGCAGGAGAGATATTGATGCAAGATGTTGACAAATTAAAAATAATCTGACTATGTATCAGTATGTAAGAGTAAATCAATGGATTACCACCGATCCGTTAAAAAAATACCACTGGACTGAGTTTTAATTGGTTTATTTTAGAATACAATACAATATAATAAGATACTATATACATTTAAAAAAGATATATCATTGATTTAACAATATTAATTTAATGTTACTTCTAATAATTTAAACAAACATTGTTTAAGATAATTTATATCCTTATAAAGAAGCATTTAAGTGATGATCGAAATTAGTAATTATTTTACTTACAAAATAATTATATAAACATGAATGATCCAATGAGATAAGATATATGACTTTTATGAATTAGCTTATAATGTAAAATACACATTTCAAATAAATATGACTTAATTTCTCCTTGAAAAAAAATGTTTAAACGTTAAAAAAAAATAAGCTTATAAGATAATTTACAAGTATGCTCAACATATAAGAGGAAGCATCATAAAGAGTGATAAATGAATATTTAGCATATTATACACAGGATTTTTTAATACAATAGTATCACGCTTAAAGGAAATAAGATATCTACAACCATAAAAATAATCAAAGATGAAAGTAGAATAAAATGAGCTCTTTTTTTTAGGTTGATTACAAATATTCAAATGGCATCACTCGAACTTTTGCTACATTAAGATTGTCCACTTTCTCCTGTACAAATATAGTATGCTTGATTCACAAAAATGATACCAGCCAAGAAATTAGCAGAAGATTATAGGAAAACAAATACCATGGCGGGTTTTAAAGACACTTTAAATCACGATTACTTCCGAAGAAAGCTAAAATAAAACTTTACATTATTCCTCGGCCTCATTCTGACAAACAGGCCAGAGAATCCAAACATTTGGAGACATAAGAGAGATTCTCAGGATATAGCAACATGAACAATATATGTGGATTAACCACCTATCCATTGTCTTTCGTGAAAGATAACTCAATTGAGTGAGCCATGATCAAATGATGGTAGGTACACAATAGGCCAAGAATCTCCTATTAATATAGGCCACAAAGTTAAATGACCAAACTAAGGGTGCTTGTACTCTTGAAACTAAGTGCAGCATACGACAGTCGTTTCCTAAAGGCAGCAAGGGTTGACATTAATGATGTTCCAAAAATGATTTTACAACTGTACTATTAAGAATACATGTTTCATAAAAGAAAATTTATCATTAAAAGAAAATAACACAAAAATAAAGTGCACATTTTTAATATGGTATATGCCTTTATTTAAATGATATTCTTCAAATGAAATTTTAGCATATTCTATAAAGGCAAAAACTAAAAAAAATGAAGTCACATTTATTTGTATCCTAATTTAACAAAGCGATATTACATATTTAGATATTTCAATTCCTTTATTTTTTTTTTGCGGCTTTTTTAGATATCATCCTAACAAGAATTATTAGATATGTTTAAACAATTTTACATTATTTACAAGGTTACTTCATATGTTTTATTGTCCCTTTTGAAAATTAGAGAACGCAAGAAAATTATTTATATTTAAGAAAAACTTTCGATTTATCTAAATTTACATTTGACGAGTGAATTTATAAACACAATATTGTTAATACACTCCCATGACATCTCTTAATTAATGTTGTCTATTATTCCTTAGTGAAAAGTCATTTTATTAATATAGTAACACAAATTTTATAACACTGTTTCCACAAATTTGATAGATTTATTCGACATTATTTTTGTATTATAAACTTTTTTCTAATTTACAGTAATATATCTCATGGTAATAACTTCTCTTCAAATCTTTTTAAATATAACCGTAGTAAAACAACAAATGAAAATCTCTTTGTTGGACAAATCAAAATATGTTATACACCTAGACCAGTGGTTTTAGAAATTGAAAATATCACATATAAACAGATAAGTTGTGCTTGGTATATAAATATATTGCAATATTTTAAATTACCAATATTTCTCCACAGTCTAAATATATGGAGATTCAATTACAATTTGATTGAATTTACTGGAATTGAAATATCTTCAAACACAATTTGAAATGTTCACGATCATTACTGATGCTCAAAAATCTAATGAACAATATCAATATTTGTGGAAACAGCATATAATATTATAATGCTTGTGTTATTATTTAATGTATTTTGCTTAATCACATCTAATGACTTTTTTGATTCCACCGTATTTTAGATAAAAAGTATTACCATGTAGTCAGGTATTTTAGTTGCTACTAGTTTTCAAAATTGTACTTAAAAAAAAAATTTTGGAGAAACTTTTTTATTACTTAGCAGAAAAACAATGTACATAAATATGTAGACATATTAAGGGGTTATTTGAATATATCAATTCGACGGTTTAGTCTAATTGAATTGAAAATTAAAATTTTGCAATGGAAAATATTTACGGTCTAATAATAATTTTTTTGGTAACTTTTTGGCATTTTTTTATTAGGCAAACATGGAAATATATCCGTCCAAAACACGGTGACATCTATCATCAGTTAATAGATACAATATAATCGAGTACAAAAAGTGAATATAGATTTTATGGTGAAATATACAGGAGAGAATCAAAGGTACATTTTCTTTATCTAAGAGGTCTTTCTTTGCAATTTATCAATAATTATCGATGTGTTATAATACAGGTACCATGCAATTAGAGCGTGAGGTGGATTGATTCATTTTGAGAAAAAAACTAAAATGTACTCTTATATTATATCAGTCTTTTAAATAGTTTCAAAGTTTTTTATAGTTTTAGAGTTTCAAAATTGTGGGAGGCAAATCGATGAGAGCTTGACAGCAAACAAACATATGAAATCACCCAAGAATATATGACAGACGGCCAATTAGTGACATAAGCCACCGTAAATTACATTTCTTTTTTCAGGCTTTAATTAATAACTATTGTACACTGAAAAAGTGTCGTCTTATCAGACGATAAACGAAATACAGAAGGGATATTCATTAATTTATCTACCCGAGTATGAAAGACAATGATAAGCAGTAGGATTTCGAATATACAGTAGAACCTAAATATAACAGACTGGTGAAGGTGAAGTAACTATATCCGATAGTTAGTTATACAAAATTTGGTTATCTGAATACATTTTTACTAAGAAAATAAACGCCACACGGCTGGTGCAGTTTCAAGAAAAGAATTAAGTTTTGTTGAAATATGCTATTCAGTATAAATGTATGTCAATCGTTATGTGTCACCTTCATCTACTTCTAACCACTGAAAAACATTTTCTTCGGCCACTTCTTCTCCAGCATTATTCCGTATTGTTATACAGAAATCAGGAATTCCTAATCCTTCGAAGTCTGCATCTTGACCATCAAACAAATCTTTTCAACCATTCTCCGATGTTTGCACTTTCACATTGTTATGGATATTTTGTCCATTATATCCGAAGTCCGTTTTATCAAGATTTTACTGTACTAAAGAGAACTGTTTTTCCGAATAATAAAAATAAACATTTTATTCTGTTGAATATTTTTGCTAAATGTCAGCTAAATTTCTGGTAAATAAATTAACGAATCCTGTATTTTATTAAATAAAATTCTTATATATACTGTTGAAAAAATCAGATAATCTAATAAAATTGTACTAAGCCACAAAATTAGCAGAGAAACGAAAAAAATTAGTATGCAGTAAAATAATGTGTATATAATATAACATGTCGACTAATTTTAAACAGCCAATAAATTTCTTAGATTCGAAAAATGCATTGCTGCATTGAATTTTACATACAAATCGTTCACGTTTAATACAATAGAGTCCCACTGTCTATCTGTTTCAAATGAGTAATTATAAAGTGCTGTATAAGAAAATTAAATACACTTATTATACTGGAAACATGTTTCAATATGATCCTTTAAAACAGATATGTATCGAAAATTATGTTTTCTACATACAGTACAGTGTGTTGAATATTGCAACTTCATCCTTCAATATGTTTGTTTTAACGTACATCATTTTATATTAATTTTTCTACATTTTTATATTACACATAAGGACTCCACATATGAAAAAAAAATATTTTTAATTATAAATATATATACATAATGATAATGATGAAAATGTGAAAAATGTAGTATAAATGATAGGAAAGAAACTGGAATGTTGTTTATTGTTATATAATATTTTTTTAATATGAAATGACAAATTAATTGCCTTGCCTTAACTTTTTTCCTTTCTACTGACTAGTAAATTTAAATATCTTTAGTTTTTAACTACAAAATAATTGTCACAAGGCAAATAACTTCGACCGAATCACTAGTATGTAAATCTGGAATTAAATGAAAGGGTATTAATTACTAAGTGAGAAACCTTTGAAAGTAATATAAGAGAACGAATCGCAAACCCAAGCCACAGAGCTATTGGAAATAAACTAATAAAATATGAATTTGCTAATAATCAATATAATAGCACAATTAGCATTTTTTAACAATATCATTCAAGCAAATCTATTTTTATTAGCTATATTTTCTTTTTAAAAAATATAAATTAGAACTGATAATAAAATAGTACACTTCCAAAGATATCCACTATGGAGAAATGTTCATCTTTCAACACAATGTCGCAAGTGGCGGGTAAAACCTTTCCCCATACTGGTTTAGGTAATCAGGTGTTCGGTATAAACAAAAAATAATAAATTTTTGAAAAGATTAGTTCAAGAAAATCATGTTGTGTATTTTAGTGCTGTAACGTTAAATCGGCATAATTTCAACGGAAAGCAATAAGAAAACCTCTGTAGCAAACATTTTCACTATCACTATTTTTTATTATATGGCGATTGTAAGTTCAGTGGCAAACACAGCACATGACAATATAATTATGCTGGACCCAATAAAGTAAAAAGAAAACGTTCATAGTAATGGAAAGTTGAATTAAATTTTAATCAATTTAGAGTCAATTCGAGATTAAATAGTATTTGAATTAAATACTCTAAGTTATTTTAATCAATTATGAATACATATAGAAAATAAATTTTTCCTTAGCTTCTTGTAAAGGAGTAATACACGCTATGCGTACGATATAAATTCTAAAACAAATCGGTGAAGTTATGTAATTATAATTATTATATATGATAAATAATAAAAGAGTATACATAAATAAACTTTGAACCGATACCATACTTTTGATTAAATAAGCAGTCTTATAATACAATTAAATTCAGTGCAATGTAAATATATTTGAGATTGAAAAAAAAATCAAATACATTGGAAATTGTTTATGAAAACTGTTTTGAAATAGAAAAATTATCCGATACGGACATATTACATAATTCAAAAATATGTCTTTAACATAAAACAAGCAATGCTTAATGAGAAAAGATTTCGCAGCTTAGAATAACAAAATAATACAACAGCTAACGAGCCAAATTTTTGTTAACTTTATGTAGGGTATCTAAATAAATTCCAAGATGTCCGCAACGCAAGAGACAGACACAATTGAGACCTTCCCGAACCTCCTGCAGGATATAATATCAACATACACTTTCTATTTGTACTGCATTAATATTGGAGAAAGTTATTTTTATTATTTAGGTGGGTTTCCCATTAAGCAATTTCCAATGTGTTTGACATACATATTATTATCTCCATTTTAACAATATAATATTATATATTTTTTACATATTATATTTTGGAATTTGCATAAATAATCTGAAAAAGTGTTAGATTCTTGTGACATGGGTTGTCTTACTACACACACGATCTGTGGATCAATATGAACGTACTTATAAACATGCCTTTAGGTGGCTACACCGCAAGACCAATAGTGGGAATCTATGATTTGAATCGAGATTAGTTTATTATACCACAAAAATTTTAAATGAAACATGATAGTTGCCACGAAGCCGCCACGATTATCCGATAACGAAAGATGAAGACAATGAACGAAAAGGCAGCAAAACTGAATATTGTTGCAATAAATAAATGTAACAACACATTTAAATGATTATATATAAATGTTAAAGATATGTCTTTAACATGTATATATTGGACTCATTATTATGACAATGAGTCCAATAATGTAGATGAAAAGAGGTGCAATGTTCATTTCATTTTGAATCCATGTAAAAACTGTACAATAGACTGGTAAAATGGGTACTAGAGGAGTAGGAAATTCCAAGGGGCAAAGATTTATGAGTACCATAGACTCAAAAATATCCATTTATGTGAACAGAAAGTGGACATAATCTGTGAGACTTATATTTGGATACATTAGCACAATAATATGGACTTTGTAACCTATATAGTGAGCGAGACATTATCAAATCTATCAAAATTGTCTCTGATGGGCTAGATACATTGCCCATAAACACCATGTCTTTTTGACGGGGTATCAATTGATACCTTCTATTCTATTAATATATCTTCTGTCTAGCTTAAATTAAAAAAATATATATATATATATAATTTAAGTCAGGCAGAAGATAGAATGCTGGCACAGTTTGCCCTTGGAAACTCGATGGATCAGAATAATTGGCCTAATAAAAGGCAAACCTCAAGGGTTTATCATTAGGATGGTGATAATCTCTGATTTTTCAATTTTTCCTATCATTGGTGCACCATTTTATATTACTATGTTCTATCATATTAAAAAGAAAATACTTGGAAGTGTATATTCAAATAAGTGGGATTACATTATAATTTTTTAGATTAAAATACCGCATATTTTTATATAGAAACACTGTCTGTAAAGAGAATACTGCACAATTTTCTGGTGGTACCTGCAATCCCTACTAAGAATTGCATTAAAAAAATAGATAAATAAATTTACTCTCGAAAATAATGGGCTAGAAGTACATATTCGAAAGTATAAATAATAACCAAAGGGCGAAAACTCCATCAGTAGGTGACTACATAAAATTACGATAAACAAAATAATTTGAAGTGATACAAAAGATTATGTGCGTGTGTGTGCCAGGTGTTTTAGTTGGCGTTTGGTGCTAGCAGGGGGGTGACATCCCATAGTTTGATGACGTGGTCATGTCCCGTAGTACAAAGCCGCCCTGTTGATTCGTCCAGGTGCATGTGGACTACGCTGTGTTTCACATCGTGGAACGATGCTAATGATTCACGCCTAAAAAAACAATACTAATTAAAGATAATTCGGTATGTAACTGTTAAAAGTCGACATTAAATTATGTTTTTAACTATGTCTGTTCCAAATGAGATGTATATTGATGTTCAAAATGTGAAGAATTGTTTTTTATCAGTATTGGTTATAAGCCAAACAGGCAACCTATTTTTTTACCTCTAATCTAAGCCTGCATTTCTGAATTTTCAAAACCAAAGAAAGGTTAATTATTTGTTTGGGATAACTTAATGTGAATATACAATATGAATTACTCACGGTTCATCTTTGAGCGTGTTGTAGCAAGAATTACAAATTCTCTGAGGAAACTCGAAACCCATTACGGGCAATGGCAAACGGTTTGGCGAGCAGGCATCGCAGACCGCAATACCACACCACCGGCAATGATGTTGACGAAGACCTATTTACCAACAAAACAATAATGATTAAATTTCTTCTGTAAATTTTCCACTGTTTGATGACACTTTCAGATAAATTAACTATTATAATAAATTTTTGTGATCTGCTATTTTCAAATCAAAACACAATCACCTACACTAGTGACAGCTTCCATAGAATTATGCAGTTTTAAAGTGAATTATCAGTGTATTATCCAAACCTAATTGTCTTTGATCCATCATGGCGCGGATATTCCAAAAGAATGGTTTATGACAGAGGTGACAAGCATCAGCCTCCTGCCAAGCAGGAGTCTCTCTCCTCGGAGCGGACATATCCCAGCAACCAACTGCTCCATCTGCCCCAGCTGACAGCAAGCGTCTACATCCACCCGCATAGCACAGTCCAGTTACCTTGTTACTATAAATCACAATTCTATTAGTTTATGAAATATATTAAATACTTCTACTGTATTAAAATCTTTATGTTCGTTTGTTTTATTAGAAAAGGTTTTATGGAAACCTTTTCACTCAATCCATTACGAAAATTTGATATTTTACAATAATATAATGATAATATGAGATAAATAAGTGGCATGGCTAATATCAACACAATTTTCTAGAGCAAAAGAACTACCATAAAGAAACACTGATATAGAGAAAAACAAAATACAAACTGTGTTACCTATGGCCTTGTAATTCATAGGCTGTTCCACGTTGCTCCCCAATGTCCCAAATGATAACAGACTGATCGAATGACCCGCTAAAGAGTAACTGGGGTAATGCCGCCCACGTCAGAGCTCTTACTGATCTACAAATATATGAACGTACAAATTATTAATAACCTCTAACAAAAATCTGCAGAATTTCGAAATGAAAATGTTTGCACTTTCTAGTGACATCATTTTAATGGCAAATGTTTATATAATTTGATACATCGAACATATGTTACATAAAAAAAAAGCTGTATATCAAATTATATAAAAGTCTTGTCATCAAATATTATCTCACTCCTACTTAAGTTTCTAATCTATTTAACGCTTTTGGGAGTTTGGAATTTATTATTATTTAGTACAATGTTAGTAATTTTTTTCTTAAATTGAAAAATAAAAAACAAAGAAAAATGTTAAGATTCATTAAAATCATATTTATAGAAAATATTTTCAGCCTATTGATGACACAATCGCCAAATTCAGCGGACGGGAGAAATAAAAAAAAATACATAACTTCATATCACGAAAACAAAAATGATAACTCAAATCTCATAACACAATATAATCGTGAGATAACAATATCAATATTGTTCTACAATGACACATAAATTGATAATTTCTTGAATAATTACAGTAATATATAATTATTATTTTAACTATATGTATTGTCAATAGTAATACTTTTAAAAATTACTTAACAAGATAAATCTGATTATCTAAGAAATTTTCTTACATATTCATTAACATGAAGTAATTTTTATAATCCATTAATTTAATTATAATGGAGTTTGACTTGCTTTACATAAGAATGTAAATACGGCATCATTATTGTTATTATGAAACTATAAAACATACCCAGAGTGTCCTTTGAGAGTCGTGACTAAGCTAGTTCCATTGTTGTCCAATTTAATCATACTGATCTGGCCACTGTAGTCTCCGATAAATGCTAGTTTGGATTGAGAATCAAATCTGATTGATAAAATGTTAAGGAAATAATCTTGACAATGTTTAAACAAAAGTACCGTCAATAGTTTGTGTATGGATCTGATAATTTATGTTTTAGATTATATAAACTTAAATCCAGATCTATATATAAAGGTAAATGTTTGTCTGTTTGATTGTTCACTATGTATTTTGGATTAACCAGTCCGGTATGAAAAAACAGGAAATAAAAACACAAATTTGACAAAATTGTGATATTGGTATCACAATTTTATCTGACTGGAATTCGTTGATGTACATAATAAATAAAATAAACTATTTCTTTACGGTTGGATTTTAAAGGTTCTGTTCATTTTCAAATGCCTGAATGTAACTAAACCTTACACATTTGGTATTTTTTATGATATATTCACCACTGATACATATGTAAGCAAATAAATAATAATAAAAAGGATACTGCAAGGATGTGCACCAAGCTTCGAATGTGTACCCCCCAAGTCTTCTTCCAGTTTCGCTGCAATGAAAAGAAAACAGCTTGTCCCGTCCTACTGATAGCACCCACTCACAGGCCAGTGAAAATATTACTCCAGTCACTCTAGACGTGTGAGCCAAATACTCTTTTACCTGGAGAAACAGATGATAATCATCATTGACAAAACAACCACAATTATTATCATTAAGACTTGTAAAATTAAAACACATGGCAGTAACATAGAGATCTGTACACAATAGGTAAATAACAGTGTAAACTACAAACATAAATACTATATTGTTAAAGGTGAAGCTACTTTTTAGGAATAATAATTGAGTTAGCCACAGATTATCAGAATTTAATGGAAATTCTGTAGGAACTTTGTGCTTGTTGATATTAGTTATTAGCAACTCATTATAACTCATTCAAATACAAAATATGAGTGAATTTCTGAATATGCCGTGGCAATTAAATCTGCTATGTTTATTGAATCAATGTGCAAATATAAATTCTCAACAAACAAACTACAGTAAAATCCAGTTATAACAAAATTCATGGGACCACCTGTTTTGTTTCGTTATAAAGGAATATAAAATAGGTATATCCTTTTTTCCGGTCTGCCATCATATGTTCGTTATACTAGAAAATTCGTTATTTTGGTATTCGCTGTAGCAAGATTTGGCTGTATGTAATCTATTATGATCTAAGGTTCTGAAAAGGGATAAATAGTAAATTGCCTTGAAGCCTTTGAGATAGAGTTACATTGAATGAGACAATAATTGTATCTTTGGTACAATATACAATAATTAATTATTAATCTCATGAATAATTCAATGTTGGTTAAAAGAGAGAACTGCTGTCCAAGGTGAATAAGTTAAAAGCATATCTAACCCCAGGGAAAACTCATAGAAGCAAACTTCCTGGATGACTAGACCATTATTTCAACCAAATTTTACCGACACAGGATAAGTAGGTCAATATTACGGTGATTTCCAATACTGGAGAAACCTTACATGTCACACGGAAGTAATAATTATACATAGATACAAAAAAACTAAGAATATTACAGTTCATTCAGACCCATAACCAACTTTACAATTCTTCTCCAAGCATTTCTGCACTAAGCTCTCAATCTCCAATCAGTCGCACTAAGCTTCTCTTTCTCACTAAAATATTGTCTACTCATCTTCACCAAGACCGAAGAGTGCAGGATGAGGTATCTTCATAAACCTTGTGAGATATTATCATGTAACTAAAAAATTAGAGTAGTTTCACTTACAGGATTTATTCTATTACAGTCAGTGGCTAATGTGAACTCTGAAACAGTCCCGTTCTCTTGTCCAATGAAGAGTTGGCGGGTCTCTGGTGTATAAAACATTGAGGTGCATCCTGAAGGCATGTACTGACAGATACTCGGCCAATACTGTCCTGAATCCCGTTTCAACCAAACTCGCACAGTTCTAAAATAATAGTAAAGATGAGATAGTGTGTAAATAATAATAAATGGATTTATTCTGGAGATCTAGCATCAGCTAACTACAAGAATATGAAGTTTAATTATCGACTATTCATTTAATCTAGTATCAGGAAAGTTCACCGATTCTAATTCTAATTATTAAAAACCAAGAAACTATGTTGATCACATTAATTTATTTCATATCCTAAAATTTGGATACCTATACACTTCTATTGTAATAGCTACAATACCTAGTTAATAATTTATATTATGAACAACACCTCTCAAAAACTATAAAAATTGATATTTCTACTGTTTTTATTTTAGTTAAAATCTAATATATACGGATGGTTTAAATTTTGAACCAAAAAACAACCAACTTTTCCCCTAAGATTTTTAAATGCATGAAAAATTAAACTTACTTAAGCCAACCAATTCTAATGAAATTTTCTACAAAATTTTACCATAAAAGGAAGCTCGACTGAAAAAAAATTAACTTTGAGGTTTTATAACTTTTTTTTAACCAAAAGTTTACAGAAGTAATTGACTTATTTTTAAGTGAGGAATAAAATATATTGGATGAATTAACAGACACTGTATAATATTTTTTATCGTAATCAAAAATCATAATTGTAGAATGGGTAAATTATCCGTTCGACAAATTGGGGCATCGTGAACTTTCCTGTCGGTGAATTGTTGTTGGTGAATTACAGTCAGTGAAATTTCTGGACGCCATTTAATCTTACCTGATAGTGATATCAATATGAATGGAATTACATCAGATACCTAGGACACTGATTTGCGAAAGTTGATATACTTAAACCAATATGTTGATTTTTTCACATGGCAATCGGGTTTAGGCAAAATTTATCACATTCAAATATGTAAACTTTTGAAATTAATAATGCTGTCAATTTAGTCATAGATAAACAATTAAGTAGGTGACTATACTGTACAAAAAATATGTTTCAACAAAAACCTTGATAAATTACATTATTGATGGTTAAAATGTAGAAAATATCATGGAATTATCTTTTATGTTGCATGTAGTAGTTACCATAATTCAACAGAACAATAACAAACAATGATTTCAAGGAAAATGAAACGCAATAGTCACCTACTTTACGATAATAGTGACGCGCAAAAACAATATTAATACACATAGAAATAGTCCTTTAATTCATTGATTACGAGTGTAACATATCTCGGAAGGGTTGCTTAATAATTAATTAGATCATGGGAGATGATCAGAATTTGTGCAATAATAATAAATTGACAACTGTCAAGTGGGGTTGTTCTCACTTGTCATCGCTGACACTAATCACACCGTCTTCGCCAGGGATCAGAACGGCCGCATTTATATCATCGTTACATCCTTCTAATTTACTTAAAAGTGCCGGCTTCTTGACTGTAGAGAACCTGTCACTGACAGTCCGAGGAGCTGGTTTTATCTCAGCAGCCATGTTTCTTCGTGCTACACCGACAATTCGTCGACAAAAGTATCTAAAGCGGAATCGAAGTCACTATCATTCGATATTATTGCCAAGCACAAAAAATATATTGCCTCAAAATATTTCTAGTTCAATTAAAAAATAATTGTACAATATGGAACAATGCAACCGTCTCGCCCTTTACGTATTTATACATCATATTTTTTGATAAGCTTTCTTGTTCTTAAATCTTGATAGTGATCTTATTAAATATTTTTAAAATATGTTGAGATTATTTAAAAATAAAATCGTGCTATTAGAACTATTGGAAGACTAGATTTTTAAATTCAACGAATTAATTTGAATAATTGTATTCGATATTAGTAATTAGTTCGTAATTTTTCAAACGTGTGTTTATTTGTTATCATTTGTGATAACGCCAGCCTTTTAATACCAGGGATCATGCTTTTTACCAATGGCAATTTATCGAAAAATAACCTTTTGACATTGAGCACTGTACGTGTTCCCGGTTCCATACTTTATTTTCACTGCAATTTAGTTGCCGGTGATTTTCAGTCTCAGCGACTTCCGTAAAGTTATCGTTATGGCTCAGTCTGTGAAAAATATTTCAAATTTGGCTTTGAAGTCCTACAAAATCAATCCCTTCAATGTTGTCATCAGCCGAGCCAGGTACAATAACAAATTTAAATTAGTAAAATTATCCAAACTTCTAAATTGCTGTAATTATTAATCAAAATATCTGGTAAGAAACCTAAAGCACCATGAATTATTAGTACCACTAAAATGCGACTTCTAAATACGGAAATTAAAAGTTGAAGACGTATTAAATAAAAATGAAACCACCAATAAATATTTATGTTGATTTACAAGTATTTTTTTGTTTTAATACAAAGTGCATACGCGCCGTATAACAGAATAAATAATTCATGAAAGAGATAATCTTGCCGTGATTAACCAAAGGTAAACTGGGATCTATTCCAGTCTAAAGTGTAATTAAATGACCTAAATATATCATATTTCTTTAATTTTGACTTTTATTGAATTTTGTTTCTTAAACCTCCTGAGTACATTTTTTTATTTCCCTGTGTTATTAGATTATATAACAGGAGTTATAAACACTGACAACTTAATTGAAAGATAATAGAGACTCGATTACTATTCGAATTGATGTTAAGAAAAAAAATACATTTTCTTAGTCTATTTTATAATTTCAAATCATCACCTTCAACAACATATAACTTCACAAATGACCCTAAAATTAAATTTAACTTTTTAATGATACTACTTCAATGCATTTCTTCATAATAAAATGTAACATAAAATATACTACATTTTCCTGTATATATATTCCTGGATCATACAGATCAGTGCTCCGTAATCTTTTATCGTTCACGGCACACTTGAGGCTTTTTCCAAAATTTCGTGACACCACCACAAGAAAAAATTCCGCCACTACAGCGGAATTTCTCGTGTTTTTCTGATATTGGAGAAATGCGCCACGGCACACCCAGCATATCGTCTCGCGGCACAGCGGTTGCGGAGCACTGGTATAGATAGTGAGGCTATTTTTTCTTTGATTCTAAGTTAATATTATTTACTACCATACAATAGTATCCAGCACTCAGTGTCTGCAAATATTAAATTAAAATAAGTCAATTAATAGATCATAATTTAATTGTTTCTAGTTCATGGTGGAGCCATGTCGAAATGGGACCACCCGATGCGATCTTGGGAGTAACAGAAGCCTATAAAAAAGACACCAACACCAAGAAGATCAATCTTGGAGTCGGTGCATACCGTGACGATAATGGAAAACCCTTTGTACTCCCCAGTGTTAAGACGGTAATTGCTAGATTTTATAATATATGATTAACATTGAGATATTATGAATTTTTAAATTATTTCTGCAAAGTTCAGTTTCTCTCAAAGACTTCAAAATGATTGATATAATATAATTAAATAAAGTAATTCATTTTAGTATCAATTTACCTATTCCACTTATCAATATCAAACCTCTACCTTTCTTTATTTTTTATTAAATGGCAGGTTAAAATAGAAATTGGTACCATATCTCATAATAATTCATCAAACAACTGTCAGATAATATTTCAAATATCATTACCAGTACTTTTTATAAAAAGAAAACAAACATTGAGAATGATAAGCACTATCAGAAATGAAGTAGCTACTTCCTCTAAATGTTGACACTACAATATTATATCTTATATTTTAATCATAAAACAACATTTTGATATTACAAGCAGAGCTATAAGTGACAATAAAGTAGCTTTGGAATCTTATAAGGGTGATAATTGACCAATTAATTAATATCTGTAAGAAGTTCATACATATAGACTCCTCGGTGATGCTTATTAGGTAAATCTATGATTATTAAGCAGCTAACCTTGGTGGCTGGGTTTATAAGTGTGCAAGCTTCATTTTAAATGTTGGATTAGATGCTCGGTGGATTGAGCAATTGGTTAACAATTGACCCTTTAAAAAAAATCTGTCTACAAAGATAAGTTTTAGTAATTATATCAGATATCTAACATGCTGTCTTACTCTTGCATTTCTCAATCACTGCTATATTGAATCGAGACTCTATTGGTATATTTGAATCTCTCAATGAAAATTACCGCAACATAGCGGTGCATTGCATCCTTGCTCATACGGTTAAGTGAAAATTGTTAATTTGACATATTTGTTATGTTTTTCTTATTGTCGAATGAAAAACAGTATTTGGCATTTTCCCTATCATATTAGCATCACATTGTTGTTTCATGCCTTAAAAAATGTGGCTAAAGTGCATGTAATATATAATCATTTTTTAATAACAGAAAAGTGTTTAATTACACAGAAAACTACGAGAAACAGCCATAGCGTTACAGGGTATATAGTATATAGAATATGCTTTATCTAATGCAATAAAGTATTTCTCTTTAATATTAATGGTTTTATTATTATTATCATCACCAGGCTGAAAAAAACATTCTGTCAAAATCGTTAGATCATGAATATGCACCAATATCCGGATCAGCCGATTTCTGCAAGCATAGCATCTTATTGGCTCTCGGTGATGACAATCAACAAGTTGCTGATGGTCTTACATCAACTGTTCAAGTAAGTATAACTTGATGATTAAACATTCTCCACTTCTTCCCTTATTTCTCCTCAAGTATGGAATTTAAGAGAATAACCAATTGACACTTAATCCTTATCAATCCATGTTAAGTAATTTTCCACATATTGCGAGATCCAAAAACGTCTAGAATAGATCCATTGAATAAAATATACTGTGGAAGTCATCTGCTCCATATCAGAGTAGAAATAGTAATTCATGTAAGACATTCATTTGAAATTAGATTCAACTTGATACTCCTAATGAGTAAATAAAGTATCTTTAAATTATTAATATTACTCTAAACCATAGGCTCCCAATATTTTTGATTATTAATTTCTTCTATGAAGAGCCACCGACCCCCTAAACCGCCTGAATGCCCCCAATTGCTTCTGTACCCACTAGCGCGCCTACAAAAGGCTTCAGCACTCACAGGAAGGAAAACCTATGCCCTAAATCAAGGTTCTACAACCTTATATTACCTTCAAAACCTTTCCGACTAGTTGTATTCCTGAAGGAACCCTCGTAATTTGAGATAGTATATTTGCCTTTCTTAACCCTTTGCGCTCCTCAATAGATTGTATTTTGCGTTCTACTAGCTCTGCAATTTTCTAACTAAATGTATAATGTCAAGTCAGGCTCGACATAGGAGCTACGGGTAAGATATGGAATGTCGAGTCCAGCTCGACATAGGAGGCCAAAGGGTTAAAGATCAATCTATAGTTCAATGGTAATTTTTCTCGGAACCCTTCAGAAATTTCCCGTAACCCAGGTTGGAAAACCCTGCTCTAACCTATTAATAATCGATGAATGAAATATATTTTTTTTATTAATTTGTTAGGCTATTTCTGGAACTGGTGCCCTTCGAGTGGGATTCGAATTCCTATCAGCATTCCACACGCTCGATCGTGGAGTATATCTACCAACACCCTCATGGGGAAATCACACACCTATCATCAAACATTCAGGGCTCGTACCTAAAGCATACAGATACTACGATTCGAAGACTTGTGGTTTTGACTTCAAGGGAGCCATAGAAGACATTAATGTATGTATAAATTGACTTCTCTCAACACAAAGCAATCAAAATAAATCATTCAATGCAGTTCTTATCACTAAACTTTATGTTTATATTGTCAATCTATTTTACATGTCTGATATTTTACTATTAATTGTCTTTATAGCACAATTTCAAGTATTCATTTCTTATAAATATTCTTTGGTTTTTGCTATCAATTAAATCGTTCAAAATTTGCAAAATATTAATAGATTTATTTTAGAATATTACCTGCTAAAATATGAGCTGTAATTATCTTGTAAAAATAATTACTATAATCTAGAAATATTAATTTAATAATATTTCTAAAATATTATCCGACATTGAGAAGCAATGAAATTTTTATTTTAATTATCTCATCCTTAGGCTGGGTAAATTGATAAAAGTCGACAAATTGTGTATCATATGAAAACCAGTTTTATCCGTGAAGTCATTTCTGTTGATAACATAGTGTATAATTGTTTATAGTAAGTTTTTTTTATGGAATTCATAGGAACAGTTATTGCGTGTACATAAAATGCGTTGAACAGATGAAACCAATCTTGATATGAAATTCAATTTATAAAAATATAGTTTGGATAAACAAATTAGGATAAGGTAAATTTATGTATACATGAATAAACTTTTCCTGATTTCCATTTTACTGATAACATAATGTTTTTACGGTTTTCGTAGATATTTTCAGATTTAAAATAACAAATTGCTATCACTCGAAACATGCAATTTATGAATATAACATAGATAAAAAAGTAAACCAAAGTGTATAAGAAATGAAGAAAATAGCGTCTAAACCAAATATGATATAATTCATCTACCCTATTCAGAATGATATATCATCTACATTTTGAGTTTCACAAGTGCAACATATTCAATTAAGTGTGCAATTCGTTTATAATCTACTCTTGCTACCTCATTTTTCTTATTGAGGCCTCCTTTATTTGAGAGGCCCTAGGCGTGCGTCTAGTGCACCTTTAGGTAAATTCGCCACGACAAAACCTTGCCGCCTTCATGGAAAAATAGTTTTTTTTAAACATTGTGAAACATCTTTTATTCAGTATCGAATAATTTTTATGTTATTGATTTTACAGCAAATGCCCACAGGATCCATAATTCTCCTACACGCTTGTGCTCACAATCCTACTGGAGTAGACCCTACAGCAGAGCAATGGGCAGAACTCTCTCAAGTATGTACCATATATTATTCTACAATGCTGTCACCTAATCTTGGTTATATCAGTACATATATGTAGACCGCAACCAATCCACATTGCTAGTAAATTTGAATAAATTGACTTTAATCAAAAATAAAGTTACAACCATGACCAGGAAGCAAAATAATTGCTTCCTTCCCGGAGTACTGGAATAGATCAATTAGAATCTTATGTATGTCATGCACTCCACATGATTTAAGAAAGAAAATAAAACATCAATATACTTTTGACTCACTTATTAATATTATGGAGTATGAATCTTGAAGATTGTAATAACTCTTCAGGTATCTCATTTTAGTGATCGATGGTTTAGCGTATTATATATTTTTAACTTGTCATTAGCAAGCTTGAATCCCGAAGCCAGATTAAAATTGACATATATATTTGGTATCTTAATGTGAACCTAAGAGGTTAATTAAACGGCAAACTGATTTTCTCAAAAGGGATACAGAAATATCGATTCTGTATTGATTTTTGATGGAATATCTAAGTGTCGTTTAAATATTAATATCTATTATGACAAAAGAATAGAGTACATAGACTGTGAATGTTATTTATCTATCCAGGTCATTAAGAAACGTAGGATCTTCCCATTCTTCGATATGGCTTATCAAGGATTTGCCAGCGGAGACGTTGGTAAGGATGCTCAAGCTGTCAGAATGTTCCTCAAGGATGGACACCACATTGCTTTGGCGCAAAGCTTTGCCAAGAATATGGGTATGTATTAATCACACTTACAACAGTTAAATTTAACTTGGTAGATTCTCAAAATACCGGTTGATTTAACTGTACAGCAGATTAAATATTGTGAATAAATAATTTTTTTCACATTGCCTATATTTATATTTACTGTATGCATGTCGAATCTCGTTATAATGAAATTCTTAGGACCACCTCATTTGTTTCGTTATACTCCATATAAGAAAAAAATATTTTTAAAAAACAGTATTAAATAACGTTTGTAACCTGATAATATCATCAATGGCGGAATATGCATTATGACTTACTGCATAATCATTGCGTGATAGCTAGTGTGTGTATATTTGCATCAGTAAAACTACTGTCTATTTCTGACAAAAACCAGGGAGACAAATATCGTATCAAGTTGTCATCTAATTTTGGATTTTTTACCTAAATATTTCGTTACACTGAAATGTCTACCTCGTTAAATTGGAATTTTGTTCTCGTCATAATGTACAAACGTTTGTCCGGGAGAACAAAAAATTTACATTATATTGGAAATTTTGTTATTTCGGTATTCGATGAGATCTGACCTGTATAGTGGAAAAAATATTTTTACACATGAATAACCAAGTGTGAATGTGTTATTTTTACAATTATTATTGTAATCCATGGACAGTTAACAAAAGTAGTAAAATAAGGTACAAATATTGTGATTATATCGAACCCTTTTCGGCAGAAGATCATAAGCGACAACTCGATGCACTGGCAAAAGATTATGATGCCATGCCGTACGATCTTTTGCCAGTCTATCTAATTACCACGTACGATCTTCTTCCGGAAAGGGCTCAATATATTGATGCTTTTATTATTGCAAATATATCAAGTCAATTGTATTCAATGTTTTGCGATTTCATTATGTGTCAATATATAGATTCCTAAATGAAAAAATAATTAAGAATTTATTTGGCATTAATTCTATATTTATTACAAAACAAATTGTTTGAATATTTAATTGGATTATATAGTCTCCTCCAAGAAGTATACTTAACACAATAATAATGATCGTCAGATCTTAAAACAAGATTTTATATAACAATAATATATAAATACATTTTTGGAATGTTGCCAAATTTAAAAATATTACTCCAGTTTTTAGGTGTAGGTTTCGAGAGATGCTTTGAATTTCAGTCTATTTTTGAGTCAGACTGAAGAAACTGCACTTGAAGTAGATTGCATTGTATCCGAGTGCAATCTTCTTTTGTATAAATAATTTTTGTTTATACAGCTTTGTTGTTATGTGTGTATGACGATTTATTTGTCGACGTACATTACATTTTTTTTAACTATGTTATCAGCTGTTTATTCTTATATTGCTCTATATATTTTGTCAATAACGATTCGTTTGACATTACACGGCAAGGTCAATTATTTAAATTGATCGACAGTAATTGTAATGTTGGAAAATATTATTGAAACCATACAGCCAAAAGAATTGACACTGAATACATTGAATTTCGGTGATAATTTCACTTCATTCCTTCAAATAATAGTTTTAGCGAATTATAATTCTACCGTTCAGTCACTTTGGTGGTTGAATTACTACAGTTGACTTAAACATTCCCCAAATAATTGATTTTTCTATTTATTCCAAATTAATAAAACCGTTCAAACTTACGGAAATGATTTTTAAGTGACAAATTATTATTTAGTGTTAAAACACGGTGCGAAAAAGATCACCGCAATTGAAAAATTCATCAAAATGTCAATTAAAATTAATTGACTAATTAAAACCATGTATTGTGTACTGTTACGATATGCCACAACCAAATGATTCTTGTATAAATTGAATCTAATATTTTTATTTAGTATATAAACTAATGTTAAAAGGTTAACTTAATCAATTTAATATGCATCTTCAAGAAGCACATTTTTAAATTTTATTTAATTTAGGAATCAGTAAATATATAGCCTTTTTGTATACCACAACCTATAAAATCATACAATATTTTCTGCTTTTTCCAACAAAAATGATTTAGTTTGTACATAACATATACTTTTGTATGAACTAACCTAATCAAGAATATATTTCATGCATTTTGATGCAACAGAACATCTGCAGATGACGAAGGATTATGTTATAATTTTTTTAATACCATCTGGTTTGGTAAAAAAATCTTTCATCACATTCTTGTATTTAGAAAAGAAATAATACAATGTTAAAATTTTAGGATTATACGGTGAACGAGCTGGAGCCTTCAGCTTGGTGACTGCTTCACCTGAGGAGGCTAAGAGAACTCTATCTCAAATCAAGATTTTGATCCGCCCCATGTACTCCAACCCGCCCATCCATGGAGCCCGTCTTGTCACTGAAATCTTAGGCAATGCTGATCTTAAGAAGCAATGGTGAGTTTAAAAATTTTATCCTCATGTTGCGAACGAATGATAATACTACTCACGATAAAATCCACTGTGGATAAGTATATTCGTATCTGTAAGTCAAATCAAAATGGAGGGTTCTGTGTTTGAAACCCACTAGTTATATCTAAATGTTTTTAATGTGTGTTTAAACATAGAACATATATGGAAAAATAATCTGTTAAAATATAATATACAGTAGAAACTTATATAACAGATGTCGGATCTAACGGACTTTGGATATAACGGGTCTATTTACTGTAAAGCAGCCAAATATTCTTATCCATAATGAACTAATCTTATTTGAATAAATTTCTTTTTAAGGCTGTCTGATGTGAAACTCATGGCCGATAGGATTATTTCAATGCGTCAATCGCTGAAAGACAATTTGAAGAAAGAAGGAAGCCAGAAGGACTGGTCTCACATCACCGACCAAATTGGAATGTTCTGCTTCACTGGACTCAACAAAGATCAGGTAAGAGTGTCACTATAATTCATATCTGGGATTTACATCTAACGGTGATTAGTAAATTAATGTGTTTCATTTCATAGTGATTTATATTTCTGTTTATTAAAAATAAATATGTACATGGAAATTAAAATCGTTAATACAAACAGTGCCGTAGCAAATAGGAGTGGCGCCAGTTTACCAATTTACAGAAATAATATAATTATAAATAAGAAAATTTACTCAGAATGTTATGTTGAAGTTTTAAATTACTAAACATACATAAAAAGGCCACATATTTTTAATGTTTACTTTTTTAAAATCTGATGTAGGAATCGAACCCACATTCCACCGATTGCAAGGCGCGCACACTAATCTCTACACTACCGGGGAGACAATATTTATTTAAATGTAGAATATATTATTATTAGCACTTTCTTATACAGAGTATAGAAGATTGATGAGAAGTCAAAAAATATACTAAGCGATAAGTTGAATATGGATGACATAATTAATTGTTGTTTTTTAGGTTGAAAGAATCACAAAGGAATTCAGCATTTATCTGACCAAGGATGGCCGCATTTCGGTTGCCGGTGTAACCAGCAAAAACGTTGAATACTTAGCTCATGCCATTTACCAAGTGACCAAGTAAATCAACACCGGAATCTCCACTGCACCCTCCGATGATTGATATTCATGCACAAACATTAATGATATTTAATGATTTAAACTGTGAAATATTCATTTAAGCGGATATAATTGTAATGTCCAGCAATTATTTAGTTTTTATTAAATAAATACTCTTAAAAGCAATTACTAGCTGTCACATATTGTAACAGTATTACACTGTATAAAAGGTACACTATTTTTCAATATGTAATCTTAATGTATTATTGAATATTTTTGATAAATATACTTTTAGTATTCTCATACAAAATCAGATGACTTTCGATGTATGATAACTTAGCATTTAAAATGCACAAAATTTACTTAAAATATATAATGTTATTTTATTTTTTTTACTCCGCATTTCAGAGCATTTAAATGATTGTTGTATTTTTGTTATATATTTCAGATATTTTTCAGGAATCTGTTTCTTGTTGTATTTTTTATAAATCACTATGCCTATTTTTCAGATATTAATATTTTTGAATAAAAACATTTATTCCCAAATATCGTTTTCATATTTGAAACTGACCATACATTTCATAATAAAAATATATTATAACTATAAAACAGTCATATCTTGCTATAGTGAATACCGAAATTTCTAGTATAACAAATATATCACGGCAGACTAGAAAAAAAGATATATCTATTTTATATTCCCTTATGACAAAGTACAACGAAACAAAACGGGATTTGACTGTATAGCACTTTTTAAACGAGTACAGTACTAAAATCTACTTGACACAGGTTTTAATATCACTTTATATTCAAGTTGTAACCATATATAGGGATTTCTGAATGCTTTTTTTTATCAAGAAAATAAGCGGCACAATACAAGTGAAGTTTGAAAAAAAGAATAAAGTTTTGTTTGAGAAGATCTTTAAAATTGTTACAGTGTATAAAAGCTTTCCAAATTGTTGCGAACA
>JAGVSQ010000623.1:19337-36683 GCA_022683975.1 Rhyacophila evoluta | reverse complement strand
TCTTCAGGCTACATTATATGTGGGCGGTGAGCGAACATATAACATACTAATAGTATCTCACATATGGAAGTTTACCAGTTTTAAATAATTTAGAATTTAACACAGTTATAGTAAATTTTTGGGAATGGACCGATTTAATTCCTGAAATAGAATGAAAGCATTGAAAACAATACTGTTTCATTTCGGGTACAGCGTAATGACAACCAAAACTTCCTCAACAATGTGATGGTCTTGTTCAAATAGATTATTTGGTTATGCTTTAATGTAGTATTTAACAATATGATAATAATTGAACGGAATGAGCCTTATAAATGCATATTCTCGGTGATTTCTATTGTAGTATCACCATCTATGGATCGGCTTTCTAAGTAATCAGACTCACTGTAATACATTCTAAAACACATCGTCTTTCTTATCTTTGTTTGGTTTCAGTGAAGGTGTATTCAATTGAATAACGGTTTAGTGTATGTTTCAGGTAATATTACTATTTGTCTTAGTGATGTGTACTTTATATATAAACGTTTACTAATCGATAGCAAATCCATTTATTCTAATTTTCGAATATCAGTTTATTTTAGGTATAACCTTTAATATACTTTGGCTATATTAAAATTAATATAGCATAATTATATCATTGTAGCAAAAAATACAATTTCTTAACGCAGTAATTCTTAACTATAATATTTCAAAGTTGCGGAAAACTTGTGACCATAAATAAAATGGTCAACAATATAGATTTTATAATGAAAATTCATAATGAAAATGTAGGTATTATATTAAAAAATTGAAATTGTAAAAAATATGCTCTCACAAGAATGGAGCTGGTTTTGTGTTGGTTCCTTATCGTATGGCTGCATAAGAATGTTTAAAATTAAAACATAACACAGACACACATTTGGGTGGCCGATGCATTAAGCGATTCGCTATAAGTCAATTCTAGTAAAAAAAGTTCAATATATTGCAGATATCTACATTTTCCACAGTTAACTTTTCATTTGACACTTTTCAAAATTTCAATGTAGTGTATAATATAGAGTGTGCCAAACTGATTTCGTATTCTGTTATATAATTATTTTAAAAAACCTATATTTAAGGAATTGTATAAAAATATATTGTTATTTTCCTGTTCAAAATGATCTCTAAATATCTCTAGATGTTTTTATAATTTTGATAAATTATTTATAGTAAGTTTGTAAATATTCTTAATTAGTTAATTAGAATTATTCACTTTAAATTAGCGATAAAATTTGATACAGCCCTTAAAATAAACAATTTCTAAAGCTTAAAGAAGTTAGATGTTTCTGTTGTACCCCAACAAATAAGTCCCTCGCCGAATGTTCATCAAATCGATGAGAGCCCTTGACATTGCGAATGCCTTTCCGCCGAAAGTTTCTCCAGGGGTGGAGTCTCCAGCCGCGAAATCTGAGCGTGCCTAAAACTCCAGCGGCGCGGTATGCTAAATTTAATATTCATCGCTTTTTCAGGGAAGACATTCACTTTGTTATTTAAATCTTTCTTAGCGATCTCACTACTGGGTCGTATTTTGAATACAAATATTTTGTAACGAATTGTAACATGACACTAATCCAAAGCAGACTACGAAATTTACTTCTTTGTAAGATTAGTAAAAGGAATTTATATAAATTTTAAAATAAGCGCTTCCTCATTATTTTTCCGATAAGAATATACAAAAATATAACGTCGACATTAATATAATATTTTTTAATGTACACAAAAAAATCGTCCACGTTTTGTTTCGAAAAAAATCATCGCCTTGATAAGTAGACATTTATGTCACTCTCCATACTCATATAAAATAGTAAAACTTGCCCAATTTCACTTGTCGTTTGCGATTCTTTTCTTAGACATATTACTAGTTCTGAATTGAAATTTCACAGCATACAAAGAAACATGAACAAAAAAAAAATTACTTAACATTTAATCTTAATCAATAATATTTTATAATAATAATTGATAATAATTTTAAAAATTAGGAAAACATTGTTTACTATGGTATATTTACATCCCAGTTTATGTCAACTAAAAAAAAAGCGAAATCTTTTAAATTTATAAATTTAATTTAATTTAATGAATAACTCAAATATACTTTATGTATATATAATATGACCTTTGTAATGCCTGATATATTTATAAATAAAATGCTGAAAAATATGAACTCAATGCTGATTTTATTGTGTAATGCTAAAATATTTGTACGAAAATAAATAATGTTGGTTCAAATAACACGCAATTCAACACAACACTGATAAGCTTCGAATTTACTTGTAATGTACATTTATACCCAATTATACTAACTATAGTATTGACATTTTAATAAAAAGTGTTTCTTTATTTATTAGTAAAGATCAAAACGATAGTTTAAGCAGGTCTCGGAAGAAATATTTTTCAATATTTCAAATGAAGTATTTATCGTAGTTTTTTTGTATGTATAAATAGATATTTATTATTATCACCCGATAAATTCGAGTTTTCTTTTTCTATTTTTTTTCTATGAATTTAGAGTATCACCTTGACTTCTTACAAATGCATATTGACGATTACTTAATAGTTGTGGATTAACGCTTAATGAAATAATAAATAACAAAGATGCAACAACATATAAGACTTCTGATCAAATAAACTATGAATAATTTTTAAACATTATTTAGTAATAAATGTCGCATTCAAACTATTGATATTGTTTGCTGATGTTCTAAAAATTATTTTGAGTATATTCTTTATCTGACCTTACTTAAGTACTAACCCAATACTTGATATTGTGTATAAATTTAACTATAGAACAAAATATGTAAATTTAAAATTAAATAAATCAACATTAGTGCGATGGTATTGGTTATTGTGATGTAAGTGAATAATGTATGGTCGATTAAAATTGTTTTTTTGTGAGCGAGCACCGCACTGCACGAAGAAGGAATGGATACATACAGCGAGAGGAAAAATAATGTTTTCCGGACAGAGTATTCACCCCGTCACGCTGCGCTGTTAAAAACATTAGGATGCGTCGCTTTCCCGCGCTTTTCTCAATCTAGAAACCTTTATCGCGACCCAACATTTTTTTTATTCGCCGCCTCCCGAAGCACGCGTGTGCGGCCATGTTCCGTGGGACGTTTTACGCAAATCGCATAGTTTCAGGGGTTTTATTTGAAATGAATCTTTTCTTTCTGTAGCTTTTTTTCGGGTTTATGTCTAATTTTATTTTGGAAAAAGAGTTTTACTGTCAAATTTAAAGCAACAATGCCGCAATAATGTGAACATCCTTTTTTATGCTAACGTAATGCTTCTTTGCTTATTTTATATTATGATAAAAGTGAAATTAGTTTAAAATACGTGATATAAAGTGAGTTCAAAGAAGTATGCATAGGATAAATCTATATCACTCTTTTACTTTTATTTTAAATCTCATTTGTTTTTATGTTGCTACTGATTATTCACACAAATGTAAAATCTACTATTTTTTTTATATATATATACCATGTTCACTCTTAAAGTGAAGCATATGGATCTACACAGTGTGAAGATATTCACTCCTAATGTGCAGTTTATGGATCTCCGCAATGTGAAGACATCTTGACAGATTACTTTTCACGAAAATTGTTTTCATACAATTACTCTACCTAATGGGCATCTAGTACTGCATTTTCCGGATTGATTCGCGCATGCTATCAACCATGTTAACGGGGAGACTAATTAGTAGACAAAAACGAAAATTGCGTTCCAAAGTCGATTTTATTAAAGTGCTATATCTTATACGAAACACTTTGAATTAGATAATGTTACTATTGGTGAATAAATGAAGATTTTTTTGGTGAGAAAAACGAAAAAACCTCTATGAAGAGGCGGCAAAATACATTATGTGTAATTTTTACCAAAAGTGAATTTTAAACACAGAAATGATGAGGTTTTTTTATTATATGCAGGAATATGTAGCATCAACTCAAATTACAATTAAAGAAAACACTTTATTCATTTTCAGCTTTCTTGTAAACTTTTCAAATGGACATAAAGTCCTACACTTCTCGGATCTAGATGTATATTTATTATAAAACGAAAAGTTCTTACTACTTGTCGAATAATCCTCTAATTTTTAAGTATAAATACTTTAAAAAATGACAAATAAATATGCTGGAGTATGAAACGAATAAACTTTCACATTCGGGTTATTATATTTTAGATAGGCTGATGAATAATGTCAACAACCATGAAGCTCGTTCGTAATATCCAGCGAATTCCGTGGTCTAACTCAATCATGAGCCGCGTATGTTCTTTCACTAATCATGCTCTGTTTATAACAACAATTTAATAATCAAGCCAGAGGTTTAATGCAGAATTTTATTGTCGAAATTGTTTTTGTTACTAATTTAAAGACGACAATGCCGCTTTTTATGCTAATGTAATTAACGCGTATTTATTTTTTATAATTTGAAAGTAAATTTAATTTTTAAAAACGAGTAAATTAATGCTATTGCTGAATACACAGATTATTTTAACAATTGAAAGCATGAAGTAGTTAATATCCTATTAAAATACAATTTTTGAAGTTAAGGTAGGATATAATCATATTTTTTTTTGGTTATACATCTTTTCGACGTAAGTTATTATAATCGAGATAGATCGACATTTATTCTAGAATAAAACATTTTTTCAACTTCAAATATTTTTTTCTTTCACAACTGTTCATATTATTTATTTTTAATTTCAGCACCCTGATAATTGTGTAATTATTATTTACACCAGGACGATTCTGTTGAACAAAGTAAAAGTGGACTCCGTTTTGATACTCCAGGATACGTCTGATTACGACCAGATTTAAGAACGGGGCATGCAGATGATGAACTGTAATAGATAGAACAAATAGAAAATTATTTATTCATATTTAATATTTTTCTTTCGTGAGACATACTTTCTGAAATTAAAAAGAAAAATTGAATATGATATACGGAAGTGAATCTTTTGAATACTAAGCGTATGAAGATATCTTTTCTAGAAAAATAATGTATAAATCTAATTGATTTTCAAGCAATTTCTTCATTCTTCATTTCTTCATTGGCCTTGCATGTTGAATTTTTATATGAACATATTATATTACATATATATTTAAATATTGTACATAATTGTATATCTCTCCGGCAGCCTAGAGATTAGCGTGCGTGCTTCGTACTCGGTGAATGTGGGTTAGACTCCCATGCCTGTCAGCCCATTGGGTCTGAAAATCAATTCTTTTAAAAAAAACAATCTACCCAATGTTCCCACCATCCACCTGGCCCGTCCTTACATATGGTTTTAATCAAGCTTATCCCAGAGCTCTAATATCGAGAAGCGATCTAATTTATTCGGTGGGAATGTCCCGGGAGTAAATATAAATTACCCAAGACTTAGATTGCCACCTAATTAAGTATTATGAAGTTAAATGAAATATAATGGTAAAAAAGCTAATTGAAAAAAAATGGCAACTTATTTGGTCAAGTAATTTATGTGAAGAGATCAAAAATAACTACTGCTTTTGAAGTATTTTTTAGTGAAGCATTGAAATAGTATGTAAAGGGAAATGCTTGATCAATATGGTGAACCTGGAATGTTAATATATTGTTTTTGTTTATAATACCTTTGCAAATCGCGGTCTCAAGGGCGGAAGTCAAGGGTCAAGAACAAATCGGTGAAAACTCGAAACAACATAACACATCAAAGAACCGTGAAAACATTAAAACCGCTACTTTGTAAATTCTCAATGTGGCTGGGGGCTATTCACCAGAAAGTTAAACTAACTTTTTTGTTTTTGAAGTACCCACAGGGATTCTATGAATAATTTTACTCAGTTGACTCTTTTATAGGGCTTACTTTTAAATATTCATAGTTAGCAACAACTTTTATAATTAAACGAATTTTTACACTTTCAGTGTACTCTCTCGACACTATAAAAAAAGTTAGAACAATTATACGAATTATGATTAGCTTAATTAGTTTTTTGACCAAACATAATTGAGTCGTCTAGTTCCTATCTACCATGAGTGCAGTGAAATAAAAAATTAGCAAATCGATTTTTTTGTTTGTTACTTTTTCATATTTTGTTTTATTTTTTTAAATAAAAATAATAATCTAGGAAATTATTTATTTCTTGGGCTTCGTTATTATATTACGGATGTTTTGTATAACATTACATATTTACTTTATTTATAATATATTTTAATATTATATACCATAATAATAATTAATTCATAATTTTCAAGCCCACTTTTTTAGGGTTTTACTTATCGATCTTTGAATATAGTGTTAAATAGAGACTATGATAAAATCTCATATTTAGTTAAAATTAGACAAAATTGCACTTGTGGTAGATAGGAATTATACGACTCAATTAATCTATTTGTTTTTTTAAAATATTTTGTCTTAGTTGAAATTATATCATTTACTTGATAAAAGATTTCAAAGATTATACAGCTTTAAATGAACGTTTTTTTTTTTTTGTTTATACCAGGTTTGCTTTTATATACCCAACGTTAAGCATATGGATCTACACAGGGTGAAGATATCCACTCCGAAAGATGAGTATATGGATCTTTGCGATGTGAAGACGTCTTGACAGATTATTTTTCACGAAAATTGTTTGTCAGACAATTACTCAACTCAATTGGCATCCAGTCCTGCATTTTCGGATTTTTTAAATCCGACAGATGGAAAATTGAACCCGCATTCCCGGATTGCTAAGCGCGCACGGTACCAACTAGACTACAGGAAAGACATTTTGGTAGAATCAGTGTTCACTTGTAAGAATTCCATTTCACAATGATCACTGGTTAATTGCTTTTGTCGATAATTATTTGGACTGAGACGGCTATCAATATGAGAAAATATCTTAATGAAACTATCTTGATAATGTTATTATAATTGAAATAGCTACTGACAAATCTATTTTAATTAACCTCTAAATTTATAACTGTTGATTGTATTTAAATATTCGAGACTATATGAAATCTGAAACAATAACAATCTGTAACCATAGTGATATATTTTATCTATACTATTATATAAGGTTGATATTATATATTAGTATTTGTCATTTTAAGAAAACTTAATATAAATATATTAGGTTTTCTCTGCACTCAACCAGCCCGTAACTATGAAGCTAGAAATACTTCCACATATTGACATTTTGTCCTTTGTTTTCATCAAAAACTTTTCGGCCTGCTACACAGTTTCGTTAGGAGTTATTTCTCGGCTCATTTATGTGAAAATAAAAAATACTTTGAGACATCTGTTGCAGCGAGTTGGAAACATAAAAGAAAATGCGTCATAAAGAATTTCCTTTCGACATTATTTGATTTTTTTTCCCTTTGACACTGAAATTTTTCAATATGTTGTAGTGTATACGAAATGCCTTATTGAATAAGAAACACTATTATTGTTAAATAATGAATAACTCAATATACTGCCATAGCTATTCCCATAGATTTATGTAGTAGCTTATTGTTATATTTAGATACATAATTATTGAAAGTGAAGACTCTCTTCAAGAACGGTAAAACTCGAGATTATTTTCATTGTTAATTATAAGCCACTATGTATTTCTTGTATTATAATAAAAATAGTAAAAAGAATGATAGAATTTTAATCCGTCTCGAGATTTGTCTATTTCTTCTCTAAAAGTGGGGCATGTTATTACTACGTAAAGCCCCAGGATTCTCTGTCACCCTGCAAAAAAGGTGTCGTGCCAGTATCCGAATTGAACCATATATTTTAATAGTTGAAAATAATAGCAAACCGGATTTAAACTTTTCGGAGACATTTGCAACAGGTGCCTAGTCATGTAGTGATATTTAAACTGGTTAGGACGCATGTTGTGGATGCCTTCGTTTATTCAACTTTCGCTGACTGAATTCTACGAATCAAAACTCTCAATAAATCAAATTAAAATCTACCAATTAAACGTTAAACACTCAAGCATAGGCCGATTAGTTATTATTTAACTATCGCTTTATTGCAATAGAATAAAACAGTAACAGCAATTAGACGACATAAAAAATCTGTGTAATCGTTAAAGTTATAAAAAAATATTTTTGGTTTTTTTTTAATATTCTCTTTACTGACTTAGTAATACAGTAATATCAGAACTGTATAAATAGTTACGAATACTTATGAGAATTTTTAACGTCCTAAATCTGTTTTGTTATGTCAATATTTCTTAACCGTGTTTTTTTGGAAACTTCTGCTGAAAATTTATCTCCCACATAATTATAATATTGTCTATAACAATAAAAAAGCAAGGAAAAGACCCAAGTGCTGTGGGGGCGGGAAATTGAGTAGGCTTATGTATGGCTTACTTATGATTTTATTGCCATTTAAAAGAAAAGCATACAATTTTAAGTAATAATTGAGTCAGTACAAAATATTGACTCCATTTAATGATCTTTTATGAATGAAAACAATACCATGACTCTTGAAAATGTAAAAATATATTTCTATATAATATTTTTAGAAATTTGAATGGCCACGGAAAGCATGAAATAATAAAAAACATTTAAGGCTTATAATAAGACAATACAAATTTATATGCCTCTTTATTAGCTCAAGAAACTGAATGTTTTTTTTATATATAATACAAGTTTTATTACTCGCCTTTGTCTGGGATAGATACAAACTCGTTCTTTATTCAATTTAATTTTATTGTTCTTGTTATTTAATTTTTTTTTCAATATTTGGCTGTATAAAGTATTTTAAGTTTTTGATTGACCATCGGTGATGATTTTAAAAATTAAAAGAAAAATGTTGCAGTGAAAATGGCATGTGAGGTTCACGAGAATGTAAAAATGTTGGGTCCACATTTTTTTGTTGATGCCAATATAAAATTGATATGGTAGACCAAGTGAACGCATCACATAATGGCCAATAATCGAACAAATAAGTATTATGTTGATTTAAAATTTGACGAATGCCATGTAATATAAATCAGAAAATACGTGTGTGTTTGTCTGTCTGTCACAAAGATTCCGTCAAAACAGTAAATATTAGTAACGTCAACTTTTTATATGATATTTTGAATATTATTTTTAGATCAACTGTTTTACTTTTAACTTTAAATATTTTCAAATATGATGAAAAATATTCTTAAAAGATTATATGCAACTAGTCTTTGAATTAATTCGTATTAGAAGAATAAGTCAAATTGATTTTTATAAGTAATCAGTTCTGAATAAAAAAATCTACCCCAGACGAAGCTGGGTAATAAAAAAGTTAGTCTGTATATTATATTCAAAATACATTTTGGTCACATTAAAAGTATAATATAACTTAAGTAAAAGATATAAATATTTTACACCGGTACTTAATGCGAAGAAATAATAAGCTCTTAAGTATTCCTATATCCAATAAGTAAACAACTTAATGAGATTTTAGGCATACTATTTCATTTAATTACGGTACAACTATGTATAATACAAACATCTCATGTATCTTTACCATTCTACGAGCAAACGTTTAAAGATATATAAAATACGTATTAAAATCTCTCTTCTTGGAGGGTTAAGCTAACAACACGACTACCCCTCGTAAACAAAATAAGGGAATATTATTATAAGTTGGAAATTATAATATTATTTAACTGCTATTATCTGATTAGGATGTAGATTAGGAAAATAGACGAACGCTTATTTTTAATTTGTTTAAATCACTTTTCTATTTTAAAATATGCTATTGAGAATGACTCGAAAATTTACAAAAATATTAGACATATATTTAAAAAAAAATATTAAATCTTGGTCTATCACTAAGGAGTGAAATGAAGTTAAATATTCAAATTAATTTTAGCATAATAATAAAAACTATTCATTTTTTATGAATATTTAAAGATCTATCTAATATTTACAATAAAAGAAATACTAACATTATATTAAAAATGAACGAATGGTTTTGAAAATAAATAAGGCGTACATGTACTTCATACACCTCAAAGCTAAAAAATTTACAATGGTCGTCTATTATTTATATACTCAACAAATCGAGCGTCCAAGTTCTGTATAAAATATATTTATATTAAAAAAACTTCACTAAATATTATAGTTAGAACCAACCATCAAGACCAAAACGTTGAAATCAAAAATTATCACGATAATATTAATAATGCGATAATTTTGCGTTGATTTCTACGTTACAAATTCACACACTTGATTATTACAACCATTCTTGTGAATTCTAGTTCGTAGTGTTTTGGTTTTACTATAACCTTATTGCCTAAAGACATAATCGTAAACAAAGATAAAATCTTTTAGATGGGTCTTGTTTCAAGCAACAGCACTCGCCTTCTCGGCAGAATAAATTCTCTACTTACAAACTCGAGTTTTAGATATATCAAAAATTAATAATTTCTATTTTATTTCTTGAAAACTTACGGCATATTCTATACACACGAGACCGTTGTATAATACGGTGCTGCTATAATATGCCACACATATTTTGAAAAAACTTGAATTATGAAAATTTTAGCAGTACGTATATAATATTTAAAATTTTACAGCAATGATGAAAACCATATTAAAAATAAATTGAATACATAAGATTATAGGTGGTAGTGATCATAAATGATCGATTTTATTAAAATATTTTTAATAAATACTTATTTATACATTTTCTATATCGTTTATTAATAAAAATAAGTGTTTGTACTTTTGTATATTTTTAGAATACATAAAATGAACTTCTTACAAAACGGATTTGATTACACGGTGTTTTCGTGAAACCATAAAACCGTGCTATACGAAGGGCAATTGTAATTGTAGTATATAATTTTAAATTGAGAATTTTCATTGAAAAATAATTATTAATAATGATATACAAATATTTTTAATTAGATACATGATAACTGTCATTTAAAATGATTGCAAGTAACTTATATTAAGTACTTCTTATTATAACAGCACGTGTTTTTTACAAAATAAAACATCACTTCCTCCTAGAGATAGGACTTTGATCACTGTAATAGTTTATAATCGAATCACTGATGATTATAATTATAATTTCTATTATCACATCGATAGATTTAAATGTAACTATGTTATTGCTCATTGTATTCACCTGAAAGGACTATACTAACGGCTATCCGATAAGGACATCACTCTAAATTTATCGCACTCCGACGTCACTAGAGAGAATATAGACAGGTTCATACGTGGCTGGAGATATCGGAAATTGGAACTCATAATATTAGAATCGTGAATGAAGCATTTTGAAGACGTTTTCGTAGGCAACAGTCAAAAATTGGCAGTTTTAATATAACATATATATATATTATATAAACGTAGTAATAAGCCATATATGTATGTGAATGAATGTCCCTACTTTTAAGCTCGATTAATGACGTGGAACTTTGTAGAAAATACTGCAAAACATAAAACTATGTAGTTTAAGATTTTTACAATACTGCATGGATCGTTATTTGTGACTTAAGTTTTATTATTATTTGATGTCAGTAAGTAAGGGAACTATAAATATCTTAAATATAATATGAAGTGATATTAGTGTGTAAAATTTCAATCGTTAGAATTACAAACATCAGAATTATGTTTTAATTTGCCTTTTCAATCTGTGTGATATTTTATCACAAAAAAAAAAAAAATTTATAATGTACGACATTTAAAAAAAATATTCTTTCAAACAATCGAAAATGTCTAAAACTTTCTCCAGATTCACGTCGAATAAGCTCATAAAATAATAAATGTATTTTTCAATCTATTTTATTAATATATATTCTATTACAATAGATATCAATTGTATTTGTCAGTATATACTTACACGTGTCAAAAGAGGGTGTCACCTTCTGGCATGTAAATACGAGTGGCACGAGTTACAAATAATTATGTAAGAGTTTACGAATTATACATAAATTTGAGTTAATTGAAACTTGTTTTTTTTGAACACCATCGGTTAGTGGTAATTATTTATTCAAATATTGTTGAATCAACTTAACATTTAATATAATAAGAGTAATTTGGTTTTTATTATTTAGAGTGATGGGTGATGTTTTTTTTTCAATTAAATAATATCGACAGTAGAAAGGGCATAAACCTGAGTTTTTTGAAAATAGTTATTTTCGATAAACAAAATGTATACAACTAAATATACTTTCTATCAAAATAATTTAAGCTGTCAATGGCACATTAGTTTCTTAAAGTAGCTTTGAAGTTTGAAAACACGATGGCCCGTAAAATTTGTGACCAGGAAAAACAAATTCCAACATATCAATTTTACCAGTTTTTCTTAAGGAAGTTAATGTTCGACTGGGTAAATAATTCTGTTTAAATTTTCATGCACTTCAACGTTGTGTCTATACAATATTTTAACTTAGGTCCAAAATCGTTAAATTAACGCGTTTTGTACATTCTGTAAAAAAAAAATCTGTGTAGTATACGTCTTTTTTGCTTTTTACGATTAACATCAACAAAATTCTACACGTCTGCAGATATAAAGTGGATTATTATGATATAAATTTATTTCACCTTCCAATTCAAACTGAAGTCCACCGGATTTTGAGTTCGCATATATTACAAACAAACCACAACGAATGACACCTTTCTTTCGATCGATATAAGTATTTGGTTTCGGGTTCTTTATAGTTTTCTTTGTTCTTTCGGCCAATTTCCATATAGTAAAATAGTTTTCAGAGAACAGTAGACAATCAAATTTTGTAAAAATCTCTCTTCTATCATCGCATATTGTGTCATACCCATATACAATACTTACTCTGTATAAAGTGGAAAAAAACAAAAAAATGTAAATGTCAAGTAATCGAATACGTCAAATCACCATGCCAGTAAATATAGATAGATTCAATGATTAATATAAATAAATATGTATATTTCATCATTTTTTTTCATGAAATGATTTTTAATTATTTATTTGTAGTCTGATATTTTAATACGATTTGGCTTTTTGATATCGAGTTACTCATTCGTAAGGTATCCCTCGTCCCAAAAGTAGCCTGTGTGCAGAAGAAGTATATATCTATAAGGATTTTATGTACGCACAATATAATATAAATTTGAATCTTGATAATTTCATATTTGCTACCACCGAAAATATTCTTACAGGAGTGATAATGGAAAGATTAAACAAACGAGGGTGAGTATACCGAAAAACGTCAAACAACATCGCGTTAAATTGTTAGCGACTTCAGCATTATTTTTTATTGTCGTTTCCTTTTTCACTGTTCCTTGGAATTTTTATTTAAATTTTAACTTATAGATTTTTCTTTCTTTTTTTTATATTCATCACTATACCATCCTATTGACAATCGTCCTTTTTGAAAAATTGCTTTAAATCGTACATTTACGTCTGTTCAGAACTGACTTGAATGTCGTTAGTAAAATTATAACGACATATTAACAAATTTCATATACTATTGTATTTAATTCATTAATTTGTTATATTATATTGAAATAAACTTATTACGGCACATTGTCAATTAAAAACGTAGAATCTTTTCATTTATTTTTAATATTCAACATATTTGTATCTTAAAATTTAACATATACGTTTTTCCCCATTATTTAATCACGTATTTTTTTTACACATCAATCATTGTTTAATATATTGTAGCTTAGTTAAAATTGCTTTTGTATTTTTACTTACATTTATATTTATTTGTATACTTGTCTCCCCAGTAGCGTAGAGGTTAGTATGCGCGCCTAGAGATCAGGGGAATGCGGGTTCGACTCCCACATATATTGGATTTTTAACCTTAGGATTAAATCCAAAAACTCAGAACTGGATGCCCATTGCCAACTGTGCTGCGGGATTTGTTGATCGAATATAATCGTACACGATTTGAAAAACAAAACGTCTTTCAATTAATTATGAATTTTTTTACAGTATAAAATACTGCAATTCTATTCTTCCATAATATATCAATCATATGGCTATAATAAATAGCTCAGATACATTCATGTATTTAAATTAAATTTGTTCGCCATCTTCTAAGCATTTGACAGTTCTTCTATCTGGCAAACCAATTTTAAAGTAACAAAGTCTTGAGAATGCAAAAAACCCATCCTCTCCATTTCTAAAATGAGCATTTCCACATTGTTCAAATCCGTTTACTGTACTATTGAAGCGGGCACGGTGTATACAATTTATAGTATTTTTGCAGTTTATTATGGGAATGTGAAAGGTGTCTTGAATCTTTTTTATCGGGATAACTTTTATATTAATACGAAGATTATCCGATATTATTTTCTTTTATGACATAATTTCGTTTGAATATTAAACAACCAACTCACGATTTTGCTACTTTCAATTATCCCAAATTAAGCGCAGGAGAAGATAGAGATTTGAGAAGGAATGTCCAATATAATATTTAATTCAGTTAGTCCAGCATAAATAAATTATAGGTAGCTACAATTTCGTTCTATTGTGAAACAGTCGAAAGAAATTTTCACAAAGCACGCTGACAAAAACAGACGCGTTATTTGAACATTAGAAACATAACATGAATGCCTACTGCTTTGTCGTAGAAAATTCTCCTTGAATGTCTATTATAATTCTTGGCTTTCCAATTCAACATCCCAATAAATAGCATACGTCCTAAACATCCTTCAAAGATTCGACCGAATTTCCTCTCATCGTTTCGAGGAAATCCCCTCAACCGTGGATTTTATCCTGATTCAATCAGTCTCTGTCCATACATTTCCGGAACACGGGGCGCATTATTGTATCAACTTTAAGTGATTATGTTAGAAACTAAGCAAATAATGATCTCACGTTTATGTTCTTTGACCTAAATACCAAGCCTGAAACTTTTGAGATACATACAACTTTCCGTTTGTGGTAAACTAAATTATCTCTATGGTCTGGGGATATTTTTTTGTAAAAATAGAATAAGGTTTTATTCGATAGTAATTTAGAGTAGCAGTATAAATACTGTCTATTAAATATTTGAAAATGGAATTATATACGAAATTTTAATGTAGTAGGCATTTAACAAGCGTGTTCAAAATTATGTTATATTCTTATTAATTGAGACTTTTATTCTAGTCGTTGTATAAAGAAACAAGCTACCCATGGCGTATAATTTCTGTGTCAATTGATTTAATATCTTACCAAGTGCCGTTTTAATACGTTATCAAAGATCGCTTTACGAAATCAGAGTGATATTATCGTTTGATATTTGGATTCAAAAAATGTCCGAAAAAAAAAGTTAAATTAAGTTTTCATCATTTCCGTCATTTTAAAAATACAATTCAATTGAATTTAAATCACATAAATAATTTAGGCATCCAAAATTCATCCCCGTTATTGGTGAGGGGTTCAATTGCATACATTTGTTTTAATTCTGAATATAAATTGTAGTTATGATTTTTTGTTATTTTCATATACTGATAATTACTACCATTATACGTTGCTATTTAACAATAAAAACTTATTTTTCTTCTATGCTGGCTGATATTTTTTCAGAAGATAAAATAAAAAGATGTCACAAACATCAATGCATTAAATCTTATTACTTATAATGCTTTAATAATTATATTAAATTATAATTCTACTCGTAAATATGTATTCTTAATGGGTAATTTTGTTTGTTACATCATTTTCCATAGAACAACTCTAAACGCCTTTCATCCTACGATGAGATAGAACGAAACCAATTAGTCCCAATTATTAAAAAAATAATTGGTTAAATATGATACATATACTACTTCCTTATGTCAGCCTACAAAGAAATTATCGATATATATTTGCAATATATTAGGTTATAAAATTATTTTTAAAATATATTTAATACGCCAATTAGTTTAAGATTTGGAAGCATTTGGAAGTATAGAGATTGATTTGTCTATAATTAATGTATTATTGTTTGCTTTTGTAATAAATTGTTTTAACAAATTAGGTCTAATCTAATATTAATTGTTAGATACCAGTATTTTTTATTCACAATAATATAATTTGTGAATAGGAACTTCTTTTTATTCACCACAAAATGATATCGACCCAATAATATGATACTATAATACATACTAAAGAACGTAGGGCGTTGGTAGCCTCGGGCATTAAAGGCGGAGATTGAAAAGTAGCGAGTGCAAACGTACTGAAACAATTTAATGGCTATTCTTTCAGTTGATTATACAGATATAAAATCATGCATCACCAAAAAATGTCATGCATATGACCCGTTTATATATAATACTTTAAAATTTATTTACTTTCCAATCAAACGTAATTCATATAACCTAATTCATGTCATAATCAATATATTTCAATGTTTTAACAAACACACTTTTACTAAAAAGTTAAAATGTCCAGTGTACAGGTCAGCGATCTATACATTCCAAAAATAGATACTTTAATTTATAATGTGTAATAACGGACATAAATAATTTTGTAATAATTTACTCATGTGCATTAAAATATATTTTTTTAAATGAATCGTTGAAAAAAAATCTGACAGTCACTTGTTATTTTTATTATACATACTATGTATTTAACGCAATAAATTTGACAGTTGCATAGTGAAGAAGCGTCAAATAAATGCTTACTCGTTTAAAGCTAATTATAATATTTATCGATGCCATTGCATTTGCGTCTAGATTCACAGCATTACTAATGCGACATCTTACTGTAGGTAAAAAGTTGTATATATTATAAAAAAAAAATATATAAAACATACACGTTTTCTTCCTCGCTAAAAATATTTGAAACTATGTCTCGATAACCAAATGCAGCTTTCTGTTAGAAGATATACAAGGATTTGGGACTCTCGGGTCCTTTTCCTAAGCGGGTATACAAGATAATCATACCCACTGCTTAAAGTACTAAGTTCATAGCTTGGACGCATTTGATTTGATAAAATCCATAGTTTGTGATATATATTATATACCAGTATGACTAACGTATTATAGAACTATACATGCTTGTAAGCCAGTATAGGATTTTTAAATTTAAAGCTAGATATATTTAAAGAGGTAGTAGCGTGGAAATTTTAGAATTTGTATTTTAAAATTCAGTAAACATAATTATGTGAATAATTATTATTTTGAAATTAAAATACCGTATCTACACAATCGTAAAGTTTAGTTTATTATTTCAGATGAAGCCGTAATTATTATTCAAAGTGAAGCTACTTTCTATGACTTCTTGCTTAAGTTAGTTGTATGTAATTAGAAATTAGCTATAAATTCCTTACAATTGTTTGTTTTAACTTATAATAATACACATAAAATCTTCGCAAAAAGCAAAATCCATTCTGTAACGTATGATATTTTGACAGCTGCGGTAATTAGATATATTAAATTCTATATTTAAAAACTGGTAAACTTCCATATGTGAGATCACTGTTAGCGACCCGGG
>JAGVSQ010000623.1:3920-19327 GCA_022683975.1 Rhyacophila evoluta | reverse complement strand
TTAAAAAAAAAACAAAACTAATAACCGATAAATTTAGATTAAATAGTCGGCATATTTAAATATGCTCTTCTAACAATAACATGTATATCGATATTTGTAACATGGATTTCTTTAGCAGTCATTCTTGGTATTTTTACATAGATAACCTTGTCAGTTTAATTCTACAGTCCAGGGTAATTCATGGTTTCTTCAAGCATATTCATCCAATCCTTCTTAATTTATTAATTGACCACATTGCCAATTACAAGCCCTTTATCCTCAAGATTAAAAACGGTAATCTTTTTCAAGCTTTTCAAAATTTCATCATAATATCTTCTATCTGACACATTTGATTACTTCTGGCCAAATATATTAAATAATTTATTGAAAGGATCACGGCAAATTAAAGCAAATACTTTAATGTATAGATTAAACGTCGATATAATATATTTAGCCAATCTTTATATATATATATATTACATCTTATAATAACGGTATATAAACTTCAAGCTTCAAATTTAAACCATTCTCCATCGACCAGTCTCGCTGTGTGCGAAATTATCTGATAAAAAAATAGTTTCTATATAATAAGGCTTATATTGAAATGTTTCTAGATAAATATTTTCCAACTCTTCACTTCACAGTTATTTTATAGAAGAGATTAATACCATATTAGCGATAGAACGTGCTTCAAGATTTTCCTAACGATTTTTCTCGTAGAAAGAAAAAAACTTATTTTCGTTATCTCCAGGCCAGTAGTTGTAAAGACTCTAAATAATCCTATCTTCATAAACTTTTGTGGCAGGAATTTTATTGTTAGAATAAATAAATTCTCTTATTTTTAATATGATGTTATTTATTAATCAAAATTAGATAAATAATTCTCACCATTTACGAAGTAATTCAAAATAGATAGTAAATATTTCTATTATTTGAAAACATATTTACTCGCTTATTTTAATTCTTCAACAAATATTTCTAAAATAAATCATTCTCTTGGATTAATATTATATAATACATATATATGTCTCCCTGGTGGCACAGAAGTTAGCGCGCACGCCTAGCAATCCGGGGAATGGGGTTTCGATGCCTACATCTGTCGGATTTAAAAAAAAAACGAAAAACGCAGGACTGGATGCCCATTGGATTCGGTAATTGTCCGACAGACAATTACCGTGAAAAAAACAATCGGTCAAAACGTCTTCACATAGCGGATATCAATCCACTATTAGAATATAAATATTCGCACTGTGTAGGTCCATATGCTTCACTTTGGGAGCAAACACGGTATAAAAAATATGTGATATATATATATTATGTAATACAAAATTTTAAAATATATTGCTCACTATGTTATAAATACATTACAATAGAATAAACATCTCCGGGATAACATATACAAATTTTATAGTCAATAAATTAACAATGAAAAGCAAACCCAAATTATATACAATAATACAAATCCCTTCGAGCGCGTAGTGACTAAAGGTTCAGCACCATGCTTTAACAAAAATGATGAAACGATATTGGATGTATTCGAGAGGGAAATACTCTTTAAGCTTACTGTGATAAAGGAGCTTGGCGGTGAAGGTATAATCATTAGTAGCACTCACCATTAGAAGGACGCACTCTAGTTTATAATATTATAGAAAGGATGGAAAATACCCAACCACCGAGAGGCTCCAACAGCCAATTAGAAACGTGGATAATGATTAAAAGAACCAAACCGAGTAGAACATACTATGAAGAATCAGATATATAATCTTTGAGAATTATTAATTAAACTAAGACTGTGAAGAACAAGCAGGAATAGATATTTTCATATTGAATTCAATCGCCGATGATGATACTAATGAATTTAGTCTGTATATATATATATTATACCATGTTCGCTCACAAAGTAAAGCATATAGATCCACACAGTGTGAAGATATCCGAGAGATATTTCAAGAGAATTATTGGTCATGAGATTCCTTAATTCAATGGGCGTCCATTCCTGCATTTTCGTATTTTTTTTAAATCCGACAGATGTGCGAATTAAACTTACGTTCACCGGATTGCTATGTGCGCACGTAACCTATACACTACCAGCTACTACTCACATTTAAACCTTTTAATTGCCGTCCTTGAGGACCTTTACAGATCAAACTGCTTTTATTATTAACTCTTGTGTGATAGTGCGATGTCAGATTTTTTGATAACATTCTATACTTATCACGCGAAAATATCTACTTATAACCTTAACTATACGGGCTTGTTCAAATTAGTTCCATCTCGATAAGTATTAAACCAATATAAGTTCCTTCTTTCACTATATCCCGAATCGTTTTTGTGCCTTTGTTATGTTTAAAAATAATAGCTATACAATATACTATATATTTTTTAATGTTTTTACATGGTTAAATACTTTTTTCCAGAAAATAGGATCAATGTAGAATCACTTTTTAATTTTACATGTAGTGGAATTCTTTAAAAGTAGTGATTTATTCAGGAGTTTGATTGTAAGACAATAAACTGTAATTTGAAAAACCTCATCGAAATTCATAATATATTTCATACCATGCTGTATAAATCGATTTCGAGGATAGATTTTGGTATTATTGCTTCTAGTGTATACGAGTGTAGACGCATGCTTAGAATATCCTAGAAGGATAAAATAAACAAAACACGATCGGGTATAGAGAATGAAAAACCAGCTTTCGTTTACACACTACAAAATGTAAATACGTTTGACATATCATGCATGGTGACAAATACCACAGCCTACAAAAGATCATAGAGAAGAGAGATTTAAAAAAAGAAGCCAAATGCCAAATATTATTTCATAAGAATCTAAGGACACTGTCTGTATAACATTTTTTTAGTTATTGGTGTTAAATATGGATGTGATTTTAACGATTAATAAATTTCGTAAATATATAGTTACATTTTCAAAAAGTATATGATGCCTACGGTTGGAGAAGTATATTTTTTTAAAGATCTTTTTGGATCGGTTGAAGCTATTTATTCAACCGATTGCGCACAATCTTTTGCATTCAATTTTACATTCGAAATATGCAAATTGTTATGTAGTTTAAGCAGTTCGTGCTATTCCAACAAACGATGCTGGGTGATACAACATTGAAAAAAAGTTTTTTTCTTTCTTTCAAAGAATATATAGTATAATATATACAGTCTCTTCATAATCAATGTAGCAAACATTTAAACTTGTAACGTAGATTTAGTCATTTACTTTTGTGCTTGTGACTAGGAATCTTTGCCAAGAGATAAGAAAAGTAAATTGAATTATAATTATCCTTGGCAATGCTCGCATATTATATGAAAAAGTAAAGCAAAAAAATTCATAGCACAGATTGGATTTGAATACTAAAATCGTTTTCCTGTATTTAAATAATGGCTGAAATTTGTTTGTTTAACCTTGATTCATTACATATCAATTATTTTAGAGTCCACAATTATATAATTGAATAAATATTATTTAAACAATAGCCACGCATATAAATGCAGAACAATACACTTTGAGCTTTCCCATATAGATTTTATTATCAGTTTCAATATTACGAACAATGAACTACCAGCGAAATTTCCAGCAAAATTCTAATAACTTGTAAGTATCTTGACGGTGAATCATAAAAAATGGCTTCCCTTTTATTAACCATATAAACCTCCTTGAAAATATTGTAATATCCAACTTTATGGCAGTGAAACTGTAAATACACAATAAAACATTGCATTTGGCAATTCAAATTGCTTATGTTGACGAATAATAATAATATTTTAAAAAGTGCATTGTTTTTAAGATACCATTTAGCGTTTATGAGTAATTTGCACTGATTATTTAATAAAGCTGAGGTCATATATAAAGCTATTTTATATTGCCACAATAAATTTAAACTGTTGAAATTTCTTCATAGCTCCAGAATGACCATGAAATATGAATAAAGTTTGGAGAGGGTTTGATATAGTAGTAGAATAGAGCTACCGAAGATGAAGTTGATGATAAAAGTTTTTTTTATTAACCTACATTTTTGTATTGTGAATATTTTTAGCTTTTATTATAATGAACTTCTGAGAGATAATAATGTAATACACTGCAAGGGGTGCGCTTTTGTACTAATAGAGATAATGGCTAGATAAGGCATTTAATTGAAGATAATTACAAATCGATTCTGCTGTGCTCAGTGGAAACTTTTTATCTCAAAATATTGTGTGTTGTCATTATTATGTACTACAACAATAAAACGGCAGATTTTAACTAAAATTTCGATATATTCATTATCTCAGTTTGTTTTGGTATCACTTAATAATAATTATGAAATACTAATTAATATCTGATTTATTAACTTTTGCTTCACTGAGTCCAGTTAAAAACTTATATTTTAAATTCAAATTACACAAAATCTACAAGATCAATTACTGCAATTAGCTATAAAAATTATTTTATTCAAATATATAAAATAAGCGCAAGAAGTGCAAATAAAGAGGCGACATCCTACGTTTAGCTATTATTTTTAACCGTCCAGAATGTTACTTCTCTTCCTCTCTGAGACGTAATGATATCATTCAAATGAATTAACGTCGTTACCCAACATACATACTAACGTCATCCAATACACACGCGCACATTCTGGTCTTAAATTTAATAAAAAATGATTATTTCTGTTTATATTGATCATTTTTTTTTCAATGACATCACTGAAATCATAGAGAATTGTATTAGGAATTTATAAAATATGATGAACTTGGAATTATAATAGTATATTTAGATAAATAAAAAAATATAAAAGGTACTAGTCACTTACTTACCATAGCATGATAGGAAGATTTAAATAATTGATTTGAGAAAATTTCATCAAAAAAATATTTAAAATCAAATCTATTCGAAATTTATATTCTTCTTTATGGACCATTATTTACAATTCGGGCTTAGCTTTTTACTATCTCTAGACTATTAAAATATGTACATGAACAATTTATAAGTATTCGGCACAGTAAGCATTGTAAATTTCCTTCGCTTTAATGTTTATCGCGGTTTTTTTTCAATCGAGTTTCGATTTTTTTAGGTTTGGGTACCATTATGATCTCAAAGGCCTTGGAATCTATTTAACATTTAAATATCTCCACATAATTTTTAGATTCATATAAAAAAATATCAGCACACACAAGCAAGTGTTTAGAAATCGAAATTCTGAACAAAAGTATAAATTCCTAAGACATCCCTATCATAAATAATAGATTAATTCTCAATATCTCAACGAAGGAGATATATAATAGACAAAGTATAGTAGACTCTGTATTATATTCCATTACCAATAAAAAATGTGGATCTGCTTAGATAATATTAAAAGAGTTTAATAGTTCATTCTTATAACACAAAATGAATACACCATTTCATAATTAATATTTTCGACTGATGGTGCTTGATGGAAATTGATTTTAAATTCTGAATTATTTAAATATAAAAATTTAGTCTGAATTATTATAATTCAGAACACCATTTCATATTCGCTAAGTATATCACACGTGTATTATTGTATAAATAATTGTGTAAGTACAAAATACTATAGCATAATACAAACATCAGAATTATTTCTAGATATTATATTAAATTTAACATCTGAGGCTTAAGATAATAGTTTTGGTTCATCTTTTTATCATCCTATGTAATCATTCCCCGTTAAAATGTTCAACATTTAATGCCATCATAATGGAAGTATTAACCCTTTCTATACTACAAAGTTTTTCTAGATCATAGATTATTTATGACAATGTTGCTATCAAATCCTTCCACTAAGTATTTAAATACACTTAAAATACAATATGTATTTCTGTGGCTACGGGACTTCAACCCATGATCTCCGGTTAAGAGTAGTTTCATTTAAAAACCAATAAGATTAATTATGTATGTATCGCAAGTTAAAACACATGTCGCCGTCATCATGTCGATATTTTAAGTGTTTAAACGTTGAAATGGCGTTTATTGCAAAAAATATTAGCGTTTTCGCATATTGCTCAAATTTATAAAAATAAAACAAATTCCACGTGTTCCATATTTTAAATATTAAAATAGCAAATAGCAATTATGGAAATCAAGCAGCCTAAACTTGAAAATGTATTATGTTAGATGATATTTAAAATACAGCGGTTATCGAACGTTGCAAACGGACAATTTGTTTCGCAGGAAAATGGTTAATATGATGTTATCATTAACGATTGTATTCATAGTATTATCAAAATAACGTCTATATTTAAACATTAAATGATTTAGATGAAATCGCACTGAATGGCAGGGCAATTGATATCGCAATATGAAATCAAGAAGACGAATAGAATCGAGCGACAATATTACGATAAAGTCATCCACAAGTAATAAGATGTTGCTAAATATTAGCTGAGAAATCAAAAGAGATTCATTTTCACCATCTGGCGAATTGAATGAATAAACACAATAAGACCGCTGCTAGAGGCTTTTCGTTGACTTTTATTTTCTTTCACAGTTTAAAATATGTCGGTCACGTAGTTGTGTCCTTGCCCTGAAATGAACGTATTTAAGGATATAACACACACATGGTGACGGCAGGATATGTCGTAAAGATTCGGATAAGAACCTCCAATGAAAAAATGAAGATAACGTCACTCGTGTCTATAAGATGTATCAACACAAGAATGACAATTTTTATTCGATATTGAGGATACTTACGTATTTTATCCAAGCGATAAAATAAATATTTTTATATTAGCGAATTTTCCCGAAGTTTATAAATATCTACTTGTAAATTTCCATATATAATAGTCTACTTTGTGCTATTATTAGTCAGTATATCCCTTGCCATATTATACTCCAAACATATTTAGTACATACTACTTTTTTATTATCAGTTTTTGGTAAAATAATATTTTTTTAAATAAAAACAAATTTTCAAAAAAAGTTTAACGCTTAATTATATCAATTATTTATATTTGAGTAGTATTTTATTGATTAAAAACATCAACAAAAATTGACGACATCTGTATTGATATCGACTGTAGAAACAATAAAAAGGAAGTAACCTACACATAGAACGTTGAACAGGAAGCACAAAAATCGTCCATTTAATGATTTTGGGCTTAAGTCAAAATATTTAACGGACATAACTTTGAATTACATGAAGACTAAAACTAGTATTGTATCTACCCAATCTGATATTAGTTTAATAAGTTATTTATAAAAACTAATAAAATCTAGTAATAAATAATACTAATAAATAAGTATGTAGTAGAAGTGCTTTTTCCTGATCACAAATTTCACAGGCTGTCCTTTTTTCAAAGCTAGTAGCTAAATTTAGATACCAGTTCGATATTTGCAGCTTATATCCTCTTGATAAAACGTGTATTAAGTTGTATAAAATCTTGATTATCGAGTGTTTTTTTCCTTTCTACGGTCGATGTGTAAATAAAAATAAAGAAAGTTACAAACTTATTTGTAAATGATGTTTTAGTTTTATTTTGGAAACTGTACATTGTATGTATTGGCTATATAATACAACAAATAAATAACACATTAAAAAGAACAATAACAGATTTTCATGCCAAACATAAAAATTACCATGAAAAGATTTTATTGTATTATATTTCAGCGAAATGGTACACGTCAACATGAAAAAAGGTGAGTTGCCGACAGAAACATGTAAAACGAATAGTATGCTCATTTCATATATTTTTATATCTGACATGAAATGTGCATGTTTTGAAAAGGATCTGATACTGAAATATATGTTTGTGTGTGAGTTTTACTATAAAATTTAACAAGCAAACAACTCAACGTTTATTCTAAAATGTTACATTATCGAACTTTAGAAAAAAATATAGATAAGTTACTAAAAATAATATAGACAACTATAATAATTTTAATATAATATCCAATTACTAATATATTCAATAAGTATTGGTAAACAAACGACTTGTGATAACTGAATTACTAAAAAACTAACAGTTACGATGTTAAATTTTCACTTGTCTTTTTGGCTAATTTCAATTTTTAACTCAACTGTGTTACTGTCATGATTTCATTTAGAACACGGAAATAACTGGGTGGACGGGACATCCTCCTACCCCCTTAAAAGTCATGCAATGGCGCTGGTAGTGGCTAGGACATGTACTACGAATGCCACCAAAAAGACTGAATGCTGTTTTTCTCTTCTTCCGACCGTTGAGATTCTGGCGTTCTGGAAGACAGGCGGGTACCGTCCATAAGCATGAACTGATGCTCGCATGACCTGGTTCGGAAGAATGTAAGACGGGTGGCGTGGAATAGAGATACCCGGAGGCGCCATGTGACAGCCATATGCTCAATATAGGGAGCAGATATGACGGTATCGGAACGATCCACATATTTCCTTTTATTTCCGAATATTTGCTTCAAATTCCTGACCGTTGACCAACAAAAGACATATCGTATATAACAAAATATTGAAATAAATCTAGAATGAGCTTTAATTTGTTCTAGGCAAAGTCGGGTAATAAAGCTGGTGTAGTATTAAAGCCCACCTTGTCGATCCGGAATGGTCATATTTTAATCCTCGGCTTAATTTACTCCAAACTGAGTGATATTTAATAACTTATGTTCACATTGACAATTTAAATAACTGAGGTAAATAAATAACCAATAAATTTAGAGATTTATCGATGAAAAATCTTCACACGTGTCATATGTATTTAGCTATTATAAATGACAGATTGACTATAATCATTAAACTGTCCAAATAATTACATAAATAAGTTGAAACTTAAGACGAGACGTGTGAAGCGCCTCAATATCGGAGTACTGTAATTTAATTATTTTGACAAGAATTGATTATCGGTTGACATTTATTAAACCCTTATTTGATGGTTAATATTTTAAAAGGGAAAATAGAATAAAATTAAAAAAACTTTTAAGAATTGTATCTAACACGAATTGTATTTAACTGACGAGATATTATTACAATGGCAACATTTTTTTAGAATGTATGCATTTTATGGCAAAAGAGATTTTTTAAACTGAGTTTATGGAATGGTCTGTGTTACAGTTGCTGATTTTCCTAAAAATTCATTTCCGAAAATTACATCAATGCTCTGCGAATTTGTTCCCGTCTTTTGACGCATGAAATACATCAAAAGGATTTGCCTGGAATTTTTTTGACACAGGAATTTATTTGTCTGTTCGTTTGCGAATCGTTTTATTTTATTAATTCATTTTAATTTGTTTTTTGAACGACGACCCATCAATGGTATTAAGCGCACTGTAATAAAATATAACACTTGATTGGAGATTTTGTATTAGCTTGTAATTTATTTAAATAAACGGTGAACAATTTTATTTGATTATAGAGTACTTAAAAAATAATGCAGATGACATTCTACACCAAAAAAAATCTATAACTCTCATGTAATACTGAAGTTTTGGAGCTGTTTATAATATTTAATTTAATAATATAAATGAAAAATTAACTCAATACTATCAAAAACATCATATCTCTTTGTAAAAATGATTGTATTAAATGAGAATTGTTCGATTTTACACATTAACAATGCTAAAAACGTTAATTGCATTAAAAAACAAAACGTGTATTTTGAAGGAAATTCAAGATAAAACGAAACAAAAAATTAACTTAAGATGCAAAATCTTTCTTCATCAAAGTTTTTCGGCATATTATATTCAACTTCTAAGTGTCCGCTATTTTTTCAGCTTCAAAATATTATATTTTTAATAGAACACCTTTATTTACATCAAATTACAGAAACTTAATCAAGAAAAATATCGAAAAAAAGTCAAAAAATATGTCTCTACTATATCACGGTGATGGTAGTGATAAATAGTGTTTTTTTAAATATACATCCATTTGAAACGTAAGTTATACTTATTGAAACTATTGCATCATCTCATAAGCCAATTAGATCTAAATGCATTGCGTGCTTTATTTTATTTATTAGGTATATTATTTTATTTAACTAATTTTATACATATATATCTATTACAATAAAGAAGCTGTATCGATAAACATAAGTTTTTTGTGTAATATTTATCAAAATACTCATCACTAGTGACTTCATTAAACAAAACTTCCACACATAAATAAAGATGTTTTTTTGTATGTTATTAATAACGAAGTTTAGTGAATTATTTTTTTTAGTGACTAAAAGTTTACAAAGGATTTTATCTCATTTTCCTTATCACAAAGCTTGGTTTTTTTAATGAATATCCGTATTATCGTAATGGTACATTTATAACATCTGATTAAAGCCACAGTTGGCTTGAGATTTGAGTGAGATATTATACCACTGACCTAGGACGTATAATGCTATTTTTGACCTCTGAAGAAATTTGTAAGCGAATTACTTACACAGCTATGTACTTACGGACCGTATTTTTGACGACGCGTCGCCATGACACATCACGTGATCGTAAAACCGACGCCGGCGACGCTTTCTTTACAGCAGCCCGAAAATTCACAATTTCCCCAAGATAAAACTACTGTTGCTACTAGGATAACTTCTTAATCTCAAATTTGTCGCGTTGTTTTATTGCCATTTTAAATTAATTGCATTTATATGAACGAACGAATTTTTATACAAGCGAAGAATAAAATGTACAATATTATTTAATCGTATGTAATATGTTTTGTATCACGTCTGTTCCGAAAATAAACAATAAAAATCAACGCAATATCTTCAATGTTAAGATATAGTAGATTTTTTCATGAGAATCAGTTGTCAACCAATTGATTATCGCTTAAAGCAGCTCTCGGTTTTTAATAAATTGATTGTCAGCTCAAATTTATTACATTCTATATTTTAATCATAATTTGCTATATTCTCAACAAACAACGTACCACGATAAGTATTGTTTATTTTTGCATAACATAACTGATGTATAAAAACCTATTTATATATAAATTATAAGTTTTTGAGTTGTTTTTGACAAACCTGGAATTTATTCAATCATAATTAAATAAATCATGTTACATAAATATACGGAACATATGGATCTCCCAGCTCTGAAGACTCCAGACATGAAGTATAAAGATCTGCACAATTTAAAAACGTGTCTTGCGACAGTTGATTGTCGACTTATTCACTATCCAGTTTTTCATGCTTGGTTTTTGCAAAATCCAGCAGCAGCAGGATTTCAGCTCACATTCTCCAGAGAAAAAACGTATTCGTTTACCACTTGGCCACTGGGACGCATCATCAACTTACTATCTACCATATAATAAAAAATACTCCCTGTCTTAATAAATTAAACGTCACATGTCATATAAATAATTTAATTGTGTGGTTAAAATACCATGCTACTTTCTTGTGAAATTTACACAATAGTGTTTACTGGTAGCTAGTAGTATTGTTATGTTGTACTTAGTTATTATTTTATATAATATTATAGTATGTCTTAAATACTAATATTTATTGTCGCAAGTGACATAACATTTTGAAGACATGGTGAATCCAAAATACATTGAGACTGGTTACTAACGAGTCTCGTTTTCTCATAGAGTTCAGCTAGAGGTCAGTATATCAATTTGCTCATATAAGTCTTCGTCAAATACATATCGAATGGATGACATAGGTAGATGGGCATCCGGTCCAATAACCTTGCAATAAAAAGAATCCATCTGTAATATGAGAGACCAATCGCCTACCCTTGCTCTGTTAACATTACGAAATATGTTATGAGACATTAATATATCGGAAAACTACTATTAAATTATAAGCTTAGCTCTACATTTTATTTTAATTATTTGATAACCAATTTTCATTGCATTATTTGACAAATTTTCATTTTCTTGATGCCTTAGTTATTAAGCGTATAAAATATCATATTGTTGTTACTTTTGCTTACTTTTAATTACGTCCGAAACTTTCGAGGCGCAAACACCTTCCTAGTAGAATCTTTAAAAGCTTTTTTTCTGTATCGCAAAACAAAGTTTATGTAACTTGTGAACATAATTTAGCTGTTAAAAAATAAAATCATTCAATATTTGTTAGAATTATGTATAAAACAATTTTCTGTGGTAAAACGAGTAGTGAATTCTGAATAGTTTTAAACTACAGAGTAAACAATCAAGAGAAATTATCTTTTATATGTAATAAAGTAAAGAAAAATATTTTGATGATTTTAATGATATATAATTAATTCATTTTAATGTAGTGTTAAGGGAATTTTAAAAATTAACTTTTTGATCAAGTTGTTACTATTGATTTTTGATTAATTGAAAAGATAAATACTTTAAAATCTATGATAATTATAAAGGTTGAAAATAGTGTAATGTTTTTTCTTTAGTTTAATCATAAAAATATAATCGAAAATGTCATCGTTTGGGAGTGAAAACATGTTAAAAATAGTGGAGTTAATACGTTACTGCTCTTCATGCTATGAACCATATCCGCTCCGAAAGTGGAGCATATAAATCTACACAGATGTATGCTCGAAAAAAAGAAGTATATAGTAGTAAAGTGAAGACATAGAAGTAAAGTATTGTATTTTCAGATTTTTTTTAAATCCAGCAGATCTGCGAATCAAACCCAAATTCCTCCCGCGCACGCTAATCTCTCGGCTCTCAGACCCACTTTCATAATACTCAAATAAACCGTACCGTAAAAAAAACTTCAAAGGGACTCCAAAATATTCCTGAAGTAATTAATATTTTTTAAATATCATAAATAAAAATATTTTCGTTTTGTTTTATTACGAAAAATATTGAACCGTGTACACTTCCCATTATCACAGCCAGCGCCTTAGGCCCTATGTACATACATATACAATATAATATATTATTTATCAAATAATATTATATGAGTATAGGGTATTTTAATAATATATGAATATAAAATTATAAATTTACCCCTTAATATATTGTGTTTTATTTGTATAAATACTCACATCAAACTTCACTGAAAATTTGGCAAAAGCGAATAATTTATATTCACAAATAAGTGTATGTCTTTATTCGTACATGATTGAAAAGTGAATTACAAACTAAGACAGTATCAGAGAACCATAATTCATATATTCTTATGAATTCAATGAAATCAAAATTATTGTAAGTAACTGAATTAAAACATATTACAAGTGTAACAAACTTCATACTAAGAATTTTAAATTATTTCTCACGAGAAACAACTGGCAAGAACTAACACCTGTAGATTTCATTCGTAGTTTTGTTAATTTTTAAAATAATATTGTTAGCCCTTGTAAAATTGGCACAAGCATACCATTACCAATGAAATGTTTTTTTTTAATTTAAATTACTCAAACATATTATAAAAATGTAGTATATATCTATTAAGTAGATATTATTTTCATTTCGGGCAGTATTCAAAATTTATGAGTGACTTAAAAATTAGTTTTGAGTCTCGAAAATGACTTCACTTTCAGTGGATATTGATTTATTTGGAACAATATTCGTTATCAAATAACAACAAATGATTTACTTGTATAATATAATACATATAACTATGGCTATCTCTTTCATTTTTTAATAACAAAAATAGCTAAAACGTATTTGAAATATTCTCACATTTTTCACCTATTCGTATGTTTGTGATATTATATACATCTATATTGTTCCTAAAAATACTGTGTGCATTTCATTTTTTATCTCGGACTATAAATTTCTATGATCGGAAGTGTGCACCATTTATTCACAGAAAAAAAGCAGGGGTAGAGCATTAAGCGCCGAGTAACATTAACTCTCGTTGTGCATAAAGGATATTCAATGAAAGTCTACCCACTATCAACAACAATAAATTAACTGCTAAAATTTGATCAGGCTGACTGATGACACAACATACACATACGAAAGAGCTCAAAGCAAGCTGATAAAAAATAAGTACTACGTTTTCATCGGTCATTTTGTTTTTCGTATTAAAACACTGGAAAATTATTTGTACACAAATAAAATTACTTCAGCTATCGTTTCATATTAAATTATGAAAGTTATTTATGACGACCTGGTAATTAATAGGTCAACTACACGTTTCAGAAAATTTGCGGGTTCGAATCAGCAAACTCCTTCAGGATTTTTTTAATCCAAAATTTCTAGACTATACTGAGTTAAGTCAGCGGTTTCCAAAATGTATGCTATTATAACTCCCTATTATCATCTAGGTTTGTTGATAAAAAAACTCCGGGAAATAGTTGAAACGACTTGAAAACCAACGTATGGGGATACTCCTATAGCATGTGATTGGTATCCTGCAATTTGTCACATAATCAAGTAAGAGATTCTATAAGACAAAGCTGAGAAAACTTGGAGACATAACCACGTGACCGGTTAATAACTGGGAAGTCCAATGGTTTACTATACCAACAAAATAAGTATTGACTCATATTCCACACATACCAGCCATTTAAAGATCATCACAAATTGTCACCAAGTACCTAATAAAAAAAGTTACGAAGAGCTATTTTACGAAGTATACAAGTAGTTCAGGAAGTGTGATAAAAACGTACCACAACTTAATAATTAACAATCCTCTGGTTTATTACAAAAACAACTTTTGCGTTGGCAAAATTGTTCAGAAAACGAAACACAGAGAGAAGAAACCTCCTTATCCAAAAATAAAATAAGTACGCCGCTCGGCGTTAATTTATTATGAAAGGTGTGGAAACTTTCTTAAACGGTAAATGTCTTAATAATAACATTCAACCGTAGATTTATCTCGCAGGAACATTGCTCCGATGAAAACTTTTGTAATATTTATCGAATGCAATGAGATTAACGAAAAGTAAACGTTTGAAAATAAATCAATTTTTTATCTCTTTCGACACTTATTATTCTTAGTTCTCTAAATCAATTTCCGAACAATTTTTAAGGCATTTATATGTCTGCGCCAATCGGGAATACAAAGGCAAGTCTTAAGATTTTTAGAATTTCAACAATCTCATAGCAGCAAAGCGTTTGACACGTCCATTTATGGCAAGAAACTATTCGTATTTTTCACTAATAATAATATTGACATTCAGTTTACTCTATACTGAGTGAAAATATTTAATATCTCGTATCAACGTTTTCTCGCCATAACTGAACCAAATTTGAATGCAATGCCCTATACATTATGTTAATATAATACAATTAATTTGATTAAACTTAAAAGTATATTAAATAAATAATGTTATGTTGAAAATATTTCATTTTATTATAGTGTAATACATTTTCATAATTGTCAGTACAATACTCTATAAATCCAATGAAAAGATTGAAGACTTTTATATTTAACTATTCTGTAAGCATTCAAATTTTTCCCTTCATCACAATATTATTCAATATTATACGGGTTGATATTGTTTTATATTCCATGAGATGAATATATTATTGTTTATAATATATGAACCGTGAGTTTAGCATTAAAAAAAATTGATAATAACAAGTAATAAAACTTTTTATGATAGACGAACAACGCAAATGTCG
>JAGVSQ010000622.1:0-31828 GCA_022683975.1 Rhyacophila evoluta | reverse complement strand
ACGTTAGTTTTAATAATTTATATTGCGTAATCAAACTAAAAATGTCTGCAATAATCTAAATAATTCATTAAATCAACACACAAATAAATAAACGTTAGTTTTAATAATTTATATTGCGTAATCAAACTAAAAATGTCTGCAATAATGTAAATTATTTTCATGATATATAATATCTAGTATTTATTGTAGATATCCATACCAACAGGGATTAAGTACTACGTTTTGTCAATGTCCAAATTAATTATGATGTAAGGCAAATCTCTCCAGTAGTGTAGAAGTTAGGGAGCACGCTTCGCAATCCGGAGAATAAAGATTTGATTAACACATTTGGCAATTTTTTTAAAATCGAAAACACAGGACTACAAGCCCATTAGGTTGAACAATTGTTTGACAGTCGATTCTCGTGAAAAATAAACTGTCAAGACATTACTTCACATTGCAAAACACTACATACTCCATTTTCTGAGCGGATATCTTCACACTGTGTACGTCTACATATATGTTCTGCTTTCGGAGCGAGCGTGATAATTCAAGAAAGTATTTTTTGGGTAACAAGATTAGAATAAATAAGTATGTTAAATTTACCAAAATGACAAAGTTTTTGAATTGTGTTTTTGTGTCATTTCCTAGATTATTAAATCACAATTTAGTTTCATATTAAATAATTATACGTATATTAATATGTATAATATAGCAAAGTTATAAAACTATAACATTGAATGTATATGTATAATTCAATAAATAGATTCAGTTAAAGTTAACAAATTAACCTCTTCTGTAAAGCTCACCTAGGAGTTAGCTGGGCACTATCCTAAGGCGGTATAGAAACGACTCAGGGATCAATTAGATTTCATAAAAAAATTTAGAACTACATTACTAGATACTACATGTATCTATGCCGTATTCAAATGATAAACTATATATTTCAATATAGTCTGAATTATGCAATTAAACTCCAACATAATAATATGCCATATAATAAATCATATAAGCAAAATATAATAATATATAAGTCAACGAAGTGGGATGTTCTTACAGTTTTTTTACTACTATTATTTATTCCAGGCCTAACCAACCCAAATTTTCTCGCGAGCTACATACAAATAAGAATTATTTCAGAGTTTGTTCCAATATTCTTTTCGATATAGATTATTATATGATCTGGCTTTACACCAAAATTGGCACTTATTATTATTTTTAGAGTGATTGATTTGAATTTTGATACCGTATGAATTTCGTATCCGAAAATTGATCAATTAGTGTATATCTGAAAAAAAACGATACGAAAACCTTGAAGAGATGAAGAAAAAACATGTGTTGAACGATCATTAATGTATATTTGTATAACAATAAAGACATAATGGCTTCGTTTATATACAAAGATGCTTTAAAATTTTATTTTATATCATATAGTTTTAGAGTTTATGATCACGGGTCATACAAAAAGACGCTACGGGCCGCGGGTTGTCCCTTCCTGATTTATTCTGACACAAGATAATATATTCAATATTATTAATACGTGCAGCTAGAGGCATTTTATTAATACGAGTGTACACAATAGTTTCGCCAATTATGGGTGCATTGAAAATAGAGCCGTATTATTAATAATAGGCGTCATCGTACCCACGAATAAGTATCATGCATATACATCACTAATTAGTAATGCATTTACAGTGGCAGATTACTAATTAGGCGCACGAAGCAGGTGCCTAGAGGGCCGGATATCTGAAGGCCACAAAATCGACATAGTACAATAAAATCACGCATCTTTTAGTATTTGTTTTTTGATTATTTTAAAATTTGCCATTACATATAATTTAGAAAATAAATGTTTCAAAATATGTAGAGGCTGTCCCAAAAAAAACTGGCATTTTAAACATTCCGTCAATTTTTGCGACTTAGGCCTCGGGCACGATAGCAACACGTTGTCGTCGCTTGCTCACTCACCTATTTATAGCTATTTTGCATTTATGTTCCCATCGTGTCGCCACCGTCGCTTTGCCGCTGCGGCACCTATCCTACCCGCGGCCTTAATCTTAGTGACATCAATATACTCAAAATAACTTTAAATATTTTTATTTAACTAATGTTATCCAAAAAATACTCGTATTTTTAGCAATTCCACTTATAGAATGCAACCTTATAGATGTCTGGAACGCGAATTCTTAACGGATTTATTTCGTGAATTACTTGCCAGCCAATCACTCAACCCACCAAATATTTATAAATAAATATTGTTACGCAGTCGTTGTCTAAATGGTGCAATCGCTTCCCGTAATTTACATTAAGAAGTGCATATATCTGAGGAAGAATTATTTTTAACAGTAATATTTATAAATAATAAAGTCAAATACACCTATGTGACAATAATTTTTCATCATTTTTTTTATTTTATGTTCTACCTTTACTAAAAAAAAGTCGCTTAGTTGATAGCACCTGCACTTTTAAATCGGAAGTTTTAAATACTAAAATTGTCGAAAGGGTATAAACTTGTTCATTAAATAGTTTTCAATATATTTTCGTTCGGAATGCAATACCGCGTTAGTAACACGTATGTTTTGATACCATTCGATTCGAAATCGGTAAATTCACGCATGTCCGTCCACAGAATGACGTATGCTTTTTTTTAATCAATGTTTTATATAGAACATGAGTTAATTATCTACGATATATCATATGTCATTCATAAATATAAAAAAATATTACATTTTTTCTTTGACCCACACAATTTTTATAATGTCTCTAATGCATTATTGCATGCCAAATGACGATATGATTAACAGAAAAAAAATTATATAACCTAAAAATATAAATACTACTCAAAATTGATTGACGGTCTATTGATTGACTGATTACCCGATCTAAATGTAACCACTTTGTGTAATATGTTTACAATATTTATTCACACGGTCAAATTGCCTGTACATACTAAATGTGCTAAGTATGATAACTCAATATTGCGGTGACCTCTGCTTGGACGATAATATTTTAGTCAGATACAAAGTAAAACAAAACAGATTGCACACTGCGTATATCAGTGTTTTTCAAAGTAGTTAAATTTACAAAACTAATGTGAAGTAATATAATTAATAAGACTCATGTTTCTATTTCATATAGATAATTCTATTTTTTTATATCTTTTTATATCTCAAAATGATATATATAAGAGGATTATTATTTATGAATGAAATAATATTTTCTTATATCTCGAACATTTTATATATTATAATCTTTCACGGAACATCATACTTTGCTTCTACGTAAATATAATAATATAAATGAAAGATATTGAAGATAAAATATACGCATTTCACTCTTAAAGACTAATAAGTATCCACTTGATAAATTAAAATAGATTTTATAAACTGTAAGATAATTTATAGATTCGAAACAGAATACTTATACCGACAGAATTTTTAGGTTTGAATTCCGTATACCTGATTTAAATATATATTAAAGGTAATTTCCACTGTTAACCACATATGTGGTTATATAAATATATTGTCTCCCCGGTAGCGTAGTTGGTAGCGTGCGCGCCTAGGAATCCGAGGAATGTGGGTTCGATTTCTCATCTGTCGGATTTTTTAAATCCAAAAATGCAGTACTGGATGCCCATTAGGTTGAGTAATTGTCTGATGAACAATTCTCGTGAAAAATAAGTTGTCAAGACGTCTTCGTATTGCAGAGTTCCATATACTCTACTTTCGGAGCGGATATTTTCACACTGTGTAGATCCATATGCTTCACTTTGGGAGCGAACATGGTATATAAAAAAACCGAATAAGAAATACGTTTGATAAAATTAAGCAGTGATAATAAAAAAATATTTATTTATGATGTATTATAGATAGGAAACTGGGAAAACAATGAGAAATAATTTTAAAATTGCCGTGTCGATGGAGTAAACATTGAAATAGGTTAAAATGACAAATGTTTATATTGAATCGTATGTTATTTGATATATTATCACTAAAAAGAAAAAAAGCTATACAGTAGATTACTTAAAATTCTTCAAATAGTTTGTCAAAATGTATGGATTAATAATCATTTCAGTACAATTAAAAATTATTAAAATTTTTGTCTCGAGATGTTAAAAAGATTTAAACGTATCAAATTCAACTTTTGAAGCTTGGGAAAAAGCAAAAATAATAAAGCTGAAAGGTATTTGAAAGTATTAAGGTAGTATAGCGCATGCGATAATGTAAGTCGGTATATTAAATTGATTCTTTATTTACTTTACTAAAACTACATTTTTTTCAATTTGGAATTTCAGAGCGCGAACTAAGATATAATATAATTCATGAAAGCAATTTCAAGTAGTATTAAGTGCATTTTATAATAATGACCTGTGTATCGCAAATAAGCCTCAAACTATTTAACGTAATAATGAAAAGCGGTTTGAAAATAACTGGTTATTATAATACAATTATTTCATTAATACACAAAAAATGATTTCTCCAATGACATTGTTTACTTTAAAATTGGCAAAAATTAACAATAGTACTAACGCTGTTATATTGTGATATTCGTATTGCAAACTTTGGTATTTTTTTCATAATTAGTTTGATATTAATTATTTTATTTAAATAATAATCAATCAGTTATCAACTTATTACTGTTGAATTACATTGAATTATTTGTTAAGCTTTTACTACCAAGCTCTATATACTATAAAAGAATTAAAGAATGCCAACAACTTCTCGTAATCCGTTAACGTGCGCGCCTAGCAATCTGGAGAATACGGATTCGTATCTCGCACCTGCCGGATTATTAAAAATCTAAAAATACAGAACTGTAATTATTCTGTAACAATTATTGTGAAAAATAATCTGCCAAGACATCCATATACTCCACTTTCGGAGCGGGCATTATATATAAACAATCATATTAAGCACTGGTCACCAAATCATCACTGATAAGCTACCGGTGGATTTGATGAGCGTTTAATATCCATTGCGCCAAAGTTTACATCCGTGGAATGGTCTCGGGAATATGGCGAATGGTGATAAAAACAAGCGTATTGCTTATAATATATTTAGGTTATTGAAACATGTATATATATTAAATACATGATCAACTTAATTAATTCATTAATGAATCAATCACACCCACTCATACTGTACATACAAAGGTATACTTACAGCAGTATTATAACAATAACACTTACAAAAGAGTCTGTGACAATTAATAAAAACTAATAAAACGCTGAATAAAACATTTACATCATAGAAAACAATTTTTAATACACTGATATTATATATATAATACAATCAATTTGCCACCATCGGGTGAGTCAGGCAAAATGTACGTATCGTTTGCATATTATTATACAACGCTCTATCTTCGGAGATTGTTAATGTTTGCAGAGATCAACTCATGTTTTTAAAATTGTTCGAACGTGGTATTGAAACACAGCTTCATCCCAACTTTAAATGTAAGCTATATTCTCTTTAATGACGATCATTTGTGGCTTCTCTTACAATTTTTATACTTTTATCTCAGTCATAAATTAATTTAAATATGAACAAGTACACAGTAAAATTAAATTGATTTGCAAATAATATTACAGCGAAACGACACTTCTTTTAAATGCAACACGTATAGGTTATAATAAACTTGATGTTTTTATAAAACACTAAAAAAATAACACAAATCTAAAGACTATTAACCCTTTTGCTTCTGAAATCTTATAAATCGGAGTTTGTTATCTGTTAGCGAAACCTACCAAAACGGGCAGATCTAAAACTACTTATCTGTTTTTAAATTAAATTAAGGTATTATGTAGTCTGTAACACGTGCTTTCCTTCTGTTTTCTTCATTTGTATAAAATCGTCGTATTTCTAAATAATAAACCGAAAAGGCTCGGCAACCAAAGGGTTAAAGTCTTATCTCGCATGCAAAACAGCTGTTGAGCGTTGATTTTATTGGCCATTAAAATACAGTGCTGAGGTTTACATCAACATTATCGAGAAGTGTTAGACGTTTCCACACTTAGTAACGATATGATTGGAAAACATACTGTAAATAATATGATACTTGAGAAAAAATCACATTGTATATTTGAGATAACCAAAAAATTGCAAAATCATGCTGAAAAATACTTTTTATTTATCGTGATAAAAATATCAATGCTTCAGCAGATTTTTTAGGACTTTTTACAAATATATCATCATGTAATAAAACGGTGAGAGGGAGGCTGAACCTATTTAATATGCCTAAATATAAAACTTAACCATATATATTTTCTCTTGGTATTACTTTACTCGCATTTTCTACTTCTAGAAGAAATATGGACAACGCTTAATATATTGTATACGCGCATTATAAATATTTCCCCAGATGCATTTTTCTTACGATTAATTGTAACATTTATTAAGTTTGCAATTCAATTCTGCGACAATACGTATTCTTATTGATTGAGGATTTTTCTTTTTTAAACGCCCTGTGTGCCTCTTTGAATCTATGGTAAATCCAGCTTTGCTTTATAAAAATTATTATAATTCTAAAAATGAATAAAATTAAACATATAAATAGATCAATTTTACCTGTATTGATGCATGCTTTTTAAATGGTCATATACACAAATCAAAACATAAACACATATCTATCGATAGCTTACTGAACATATTTGATATTTTTTATCATTGTATAACTATGTAATTGTTTATTTATCATCATGAGGCTTTGATAATATTATAATATACATAATATTGATAAGCTTACAGCGAAGTCTTATAAAGCTTTTTTCTAATAGTATGCACAATGAAAGAATACTTTTGAGTACTTTTTGACATCAATTAAAAAGACCAATAACTGATACGGGCACATCTAGCATTGAGCCACAGATATATAAATATACATATTAGTCTAAACGTATTAGTTTTATATAAATATAAAAGAGTTTGGATTTTTTAAGTTGTATTTTATATCTTAAAATACAATGCTTATATCAATTAATAAACTAACGAATATTAATAACTGACTATTTGGACCACTTAGTTATTTGCAAAAGTATAGATTTCATATTATTATATATTGTAAAATAATTGGAAGAATTCAGTCAAATTCATAAAGCTCCGTAGATATAATATCCTAACAAAAAAATAAAAATTCTGCCAATAATACCTTATTAAGTGGACTTAAAGCTGCATTTAATTGGTTCACTCTACAGTCTAGAAGATTGATGATTACGTATATGACCGACTTACGCCATATCACACAAACGTCTTGGACTTACCTGAAAAGAAAAGAAAATAATTATAAATAAATGATATATAATTAGTAATGTCCAATATATTTATATAATAAAATTTAAATTAAAAATATAGGAAAATACAATGGTATTTATTATAACTAAATATACGATTATTCAATATGACATAATTGTGTATAGAGTATGAATAAATATACCAATTTATCATTAACTTAAGAATATATGATTTTAATTGAATATTTAATTATGGGCAAGTATATCATGTCTCATATCGAGCTTGCTTTCCTCTTCATAATCCACCACGTTTCCACACCAATTATGCTAGCGTGTACCGTGGCGTTAAAGACGTGGGAGCTCTTTAAAATGCCCAACGTGCCCAAGACCTTGGTTAACGTAAACTTGACTACATATACTGTACATGAATAAAGATTGTGATTATGAAAAATGAAAGCCTGTTTTAATATCTCCATTTAATACTATGCCAACATCTCACTGTCAAAATGAATAAAGTTATGTTAAAAACACATATAAAATCGGCTTAATTCCATTTCGATAACTATTAGCAAAAAAGCTTTTAGAAGCTCGTTAATTTAGTACGAAGTTATTTCGGTTCCATTTCATTGTTATATTTGTCTATTAATGACATAAAGATGTTTTTCATAAATCTTAGAAGAGCTTAAATTGATCAATTCTATAATAAGGTAACAAAGTAGAGGAAGCTTTGAAGTCATTATCAATAAGCTGTATATAAGTCAATAGTCTAGAGCCGTATAAGTGTGTAGGCAACAAGTATAAATTATAATACTTAAACCTGCTTATTTTATAAAATAAATCCTCTTCAAAAGAAGTACGTTGATCCACTTAGCACAATAATCGCTACAAAATCCAAAAAAACGATTCGTAATGTATTATTATTCAATAGTGTATTTAATTAATTTGTTTTACATATGTATGTATATATATATATACAAATAATAGGTATAGGTAAAAAAATATTGGTCACATATAAATGTTTTTATTTCCATATGTTTTCACATTTATTACAAATGATGTTCTACATCCCCCATATCTCGATAATGAGAAGATTTATCTCTACATTTTTTTTTGTTGACTAATTATTTTCAATGTAGTGCATATCCGATCCAATATTTTTTGGACCTACAGGACTCGCTTGCAATATTTTTTTTCCACTAAATAAAAAGTGTTTCATCTAAGTAATAAATAACCTTTATTAGAGGCGTAACTAGCCTATGACCAATATAGCTACGGCCATAGGCGCCTTGTTCAGAAAAGCACGAAAATAATTGATTGAGTTTTTTTTTAATAAATTATATTTCATATTTAAGTCTTTTTTTATCTAAATGAGCATATCAATATTTTAGCCTGCAACGTGAGAAAACAATAATTATTGATGAGTCGTAGATAGTTTTGCAAAATTTTAATATAACATTATATATTATTATTTATAACAAGTGGAGCATATATATCTACACAGTATGAAGATATCCACTCCGAAAGTGGAGTATATGGAAGACGTCTTGCCAGATTATTTTTCACGACAATTGTTTGTGAGACAATTGCTTAACTTCTTGCTATCCAATTTAGTCCAGTTTACCAGTTTTAAATAATTTACAATCTTACATATTTAAATTTTTAAAATGCCTGCAGCTAAATATTATGTTATGGGCCAATATATAAGTAACTATGACTCGCTAGTATCGTATCATGAACCTTTGAAATTATACCATATAAAACAGATGTTTTACGACGATTAGTAGCAAGCCATTCGCTCAATCTCTTGAGGGCTATTAACTCAGCATGAAGCTACGCATGTGGAATATTTTTGGAAATATTTACTGGGATAATTTAAACCCGCATGAATCCATGAGTCTGTACGGAAAGGATAAACCGTATTGGATGGTTTTATAGCTACATCAACCAGTAGTGGCCGATCTAAATATGTAGTTAAATTCACTTGAAAATGAAGTAAGACTTATACAACATGGGTGAAGGTAGAATAGGTTTACAAAAAATAATACATTAATCTACTGATTATATAAAGCATGCTATTGATTTTTTTAATGCAAAACGTACATGTGTTTAATTGTTGGTAGTTTCATAAAAAAAATATATAATTACAATTTTGAAGAATGGGGTAAGCCGAGAATATTTAGTCTTTTTAGAACCAGTCCGATTAGTTAATGTAATGGAAATTGTTGTAAATCTGAAAAAAATCTGATTGAGTCGTATAATAGTTCTCATATGCCTTAGGTCTACTTTGGTAAAATGTTTTCAAATCGACTTTTTTGTTTGTTACTTCTCACATTTTTTTTAGAAGTATAGTCGTTTGAAACCCAATGTTATTATTTTATTTTTCAAAAAAAAAAATTATCAAAATATACTGATATTTATGGGAAAGTAGACTTAAAGCCGAGGTTAATAATAATTGAAATTGTTTAATTAAAAACATCCGAAAAAGAAGATTTGTTTCGTAATTATGTTGAATGACTATATCTATAGTATTTAGTTAATCAGATATAAAATTGAATATCAATTTAAATAACTTTAGAGTATTTAGGGCTTACTTTGATATTAATTTAAGTTATTTAAGAAAATCCATTTTTACGGTCGCAAATTTCACAGCCTCTCCTTAAAAGCTACTTTACTAAATATATACTAAAAAGATACTATTTCAGCATTTGCGGTTTACATCCTTTTGATAGAACGTAATTAAAGTAGTACACAAAGTGATAATTCTTTTTTTTTTGATAGTCGATATAATTATTACAAATAATAATTGAACTATTTAGAAGTCGTATCTTTATAATGTGGAGTCACATCACTCACGTCACGTGAAATGTTTCACAAGAATCAACAGCTTTGCAGAAAATATAAATTTCCAAATCATAACTTTTTACGTTCCGTTTTTTTCAACGTACACATCGTTTATTTGATATGCGGGTTTCAGGCCGTCGGCCATAATTCCTTAGACAGCCAATTAAATATCGAAAAAAACGACCCCTCGCGAAATATTGAGAATAATAACATGTAAAAAAACAACTGATGGTATTTTGAAACGGAGGTGAAGAAAAAAATCAAATTATTTTTTTTCGAACAGTGATGGAACAAAAAATACGTGTTAATGCTTTTAATAGACTTGAGAAAAGATATCGCAAAAGAAGTAAGCTTTAGAAATAAACTATTTTATATGGAACCTTAACCAACCAATTAGACTACAGCATTACAGAAGCTTTTTAAATACTGCCTGTTAGTTAATCAGTAGAATTAAGTGAATTCATTATGATGAGAAAAAATTTACAGCAAAATATACCAGTTGCCACAATCATAACCTTCATGTACTATGTTTGCATTTAAACGAAAACGAAGAAAAATACGGAAAGAAGAAGTAATTAGCTTTAATGCTGTTATTTAAATCATTTTTATATCATTCATAAGAGTTACTTTTTGACTTGCATCATATTTTTTGAAATAATCCACCATTTAGGTTATGGTTTACTTCACCTTGAAGATATAACACGTTTTAGGCTTTTTATTCGTAAATTTATTACATTAAAAATTATTATAAATGTATCAGTTTTTATATTTTTAACAAATGTTTTAGCTTGTATCAATAAATTATACAATATTTTTCTTATAATTTGTACTACAGATGGAACATATTTCTCCACGTTTACAAGTGCTTACAGTCTTTAACAAAATGAAAAGAGTTTTTTTACGAAAGACTGGCTGCAAAGCATTGTCTCAATCTTAAATAATGTGATCACGCTGAGAGCTTAGACGCGTGTTTTAGAATGGTGGGGCAAATGACAACGCGCATAAGATACTCACATAAGAATTAATTTAATAGTTTATCACAAAATTTGACATCGTATATACAAGTACAATGATCTAGGCGCACGTGTATAATCATATCTTGTTTATTATAGCTTTTAACACAGGTTCAAATTTATTTGCAGATAAATTGAGACATTATTATATTGTACTCGGTATTATTAGATAAATTATTTTGACAATACTCATACAATTATATATAACCATGTCTTTAAATACTACATGCATAATTTATTTTATAAGCGCTGGTATATTGTAATATATTTTTTATTATTTTCGTCTAAAATTCGTAAAAACTAACTTGAAAGAATGGAGAAGAAGGCATGGTAAAATTATTGCATTGATTGTTTCAAAAAGGAAAGTATTCCCAGTATATTACAATATATTAAGATTCTTATATCTCATATTTTGAAATTTTAATACGGCTAGTTTGAATTGTTAAAAAGAGAGCTAGTAAGCTATTATCATTTTTAATTTGAAGGATGATTATTATTTCGCTTATGGCAATACAATACATCATATACTACACAGAAAAAAATACAAGAAATAAAAATAACTCTCTATAATATCATTAAATAGGATTCTGATTGTTTTTAATATCAACATTAAGAAATATTACTTTATTTAATAGTAACATGAAAAATATGGAATTTGACATAATAATACTGATTGAATACAGTTGATTTCTATAAATTTTCTGTAAAATTTGTGCAGTACGGCATTGCGTTGTTATAAGCGATTTTGACTAAAATTACATTTTCATAAAAAATATCTTTCAAATTTATTACAATATATTTAGTTAGTGTAGCTTACCTAAAAGTTTTTATCACAGGGTAAGTACACTTTTCAAAGCTAAATTATTATATACATAAGATAAAGTTAAAATATTACGAACATTGAAAGATTGTAAATATTTAATTAATCGACGTAAACCTGTGAAGCCTCACAAGAGAAATTTCGCAAAGTTATTTGAACTTTAAGCTTACCAGCATAGTAACCTTTAACCAAATTACGAATAAATTTCACCAAAACCTTTAACATTTTACCTAATCTATAAGAAAATTGCTCCAAGCTTTCTTCGGAAATGTTTACCGATACAAATTGAATAACACGATGATAAACATTCAATGAGTTTTCTTATCTTTCTTATCTGTAGTTTCTAATTTTATCGCGAGCAAATAAATACAAGTTATAAGAGTAGGGCGCATAAGATTAATAATGAATTATATACAAACATAGCAATACCTGGATGATGTTTGAAAATTGTTTTAAAGTGCAAAGGTGAAATTCAGAGATGAAATAATTTTTGGCCTTGATATTCAAATGTTTGATACTTCATTTGATCATATTATTATATTGTGTTTGTGCCTCTGACATAAATGTTACGAAATAATGATATATCATACTACTATGCGATACATTAAAAGGTCACAGTATAAATAATTTTAAACACGAAAATACGAGAGCGAGGTAGGTTTGTTTTCACCAAAGTTCGACAGTGTTTTTTTTTTAAATAAATATCATATTTAATGAGAGAATATAGCATATGGATATTTACAATGTAAATTATTATCTTGCTTGATTTGTCACAATATTTGATTGCCAGATGCTCGATCCATAAGGCAAGTCCTGCGTTTTTTGAATTTATTAAAAAAAATTACAGCTATGAGATTTGAGCTCGCAGACTATATAAAATTATGATGCGCATTGAATTGTCGGCCACCGTTAAATCGTAGACATTGGTGTGCATGCCAAATAAAAACTTGTAAGATTAAGCCTTAAATGCTGAGAATCAATTCACTTCGTCCGTGCAACGGCTACAGGTACGGTGTTGTGGATCACATGTTCAATACAGAAGCTGTATTAGATTCTTTTAAATATGAATAGAGGACATATATTTATTTTTATTACGTGTTCAAATAACAAAAAATATTGTAATAATATTAAAAAAAAAGAACATTTACAAGTAAATATTGAATAAGTAATGACAAATAGTAAAAATAAATTGAAAACAACATAGGAAATAAAAGAAAGAAAGTTGACCAAGAAAGCCAAGTATTTCCTACTCTGAAAATGTATAATATAGTATACATCTAAACTTACTTTCATATAGGTGGAAGTTATCAATAACCGAGGCAATTTAGGTAAACATCAGCATTGTTATCCGCATTGGCATAACTACTGGTAGGTTGATTTTGCATTTAGAAATAAGTAAACACAGCTGATATTCTCGATTTCTCAAGTAGTTATCAGGGATATGTTGAAGAAGGAAATGTGGTACCAGATTCCTAATGAGTCTGGTAATTTGATGACAGCCGTATCACGTGACAAAAACAATTTATCAAAATTATCTTCATATTGAGGGGATCTATTTATTTGCTCCACCCAAAGTCGACATAATTTATAAATGTTCATCCTGGATTTTCTACTTTCTATGAACAGAACCTTTTCAAAGAATTAGATACAGATTTTTAATTCCAAATTATAAAATATAATTAAAAATGCAAATATCATAGATTCCTATACATTTCAGAATTACAAATTTTTTCAGCAAAATGACACCCTTAAATACACCAAGCAGTAATGTGTAGCTCATGGATACACTACTCGCCATTGGATACGTTACTATATTTTCAACAATAAGATTTTAAATATTAATATTATTACACATTTGAATTTTTAAAACGTTTCAAATTTGAATCACGTATTATGGATCTTTTGTTATGTTCAAAATATGATTACTTAATTTTGAAATATTCACAGGTTACATTTCCACGAATAAATATTCGAATTGAATGTCAAGGCATTTATTGCTGTACATTCAAACTATAAAATTAAATAAAAAAACTATGTTATTTTTAAGATATTCTGCATTAAAACCTGGTTTTGATGTTTCGTAATACTTAGGAATTTTGGAAACTAGGCGCGTGAAATAAGTCGTTAATGCAGTACAAAATATATTTATTTCCTTTCTTAGAGTTTTTTTTGGGAGTTGGTAATTGATTTAATCATAGCGAGTAAGTTATTCAAATGAAAACGTATGGAATTTTACTTTTTTACCGCATCCCCACCTAAAATATTTACAATATAATCCAAAAATAGAGTACATATATAAATCTCCGCAATATAGAGACGTATCTCGACATATTTTTTATCGTAAAAAAATATTGTCAGACAAATGCTCAATGCATAGGATATCATGTATTTAATTCTAAACAATTATTTGACACGCACTCGCAATTCGTGGCACCAATCGACCACAGAGCGCTTTTACGCAAGTGTTACATAATTTTGTCATTGTTACCGTCAAAAGAATTTTACGTGGTAGCGGAGGAATCCATACAATCATATTTTTTTACACTGCGGTTTCCGACATATGAATCTTCTGGAAGGTTTTTTGTGATATTCCCAGCTGATATTTCTCACTAAAAAAATATTAACTTTGAAACAATCGTCGCATTTTTTACATTTGTCATTTCACATCTATAAAATGGAGCCACGACACCAAAAGGTTGAGAATATTTTCACAATACCATCAAATAATAATAAATATAGAAATATTGCAAGTTTTAATGATAATATCATATTATATCACAGTGGTTTTGATAACATAAACATTAAAAAAAAAAACTCCTGTTGTTACATCAACATTCTCACAAGGGACTGGGTTACGAGATTTTTGTTGAGATTAGTTGCAGAAATTTCAAGAAGAAATTTGAAAACTTTTCAGTTTTACGACTGTAATGATGGCTATTAATAATTAAATATTCACAAAAAGAATTGCTGAGGGAAAATTAAAAATAAAGTATCTCTGTTTTTAAGTGACATTTCTATTTAGCTAATCTTTTCAAAAGCTTTTGTTATATCTTACATTTATTTACATAAATAATTTGACGCAATATGTAATATATAAATTTGTTTTGTGTGTAGTCGTACAAGTTATATAAAATATTTATACATAAAAACTTGTATAATGGGTTGAGAATTTAGCTGATATTAACTCTCGCGAAAGAACCTGTCAATTCATATGATGGAAATCATCATATGCTCCACTTTCGAAGCGGAATATGGCTATAAGTTATATATTTACAACTTATACAATCATAATATTGTTATACTATAGAAGTTATAGATGAATGATATGAGGGTGATGATAGATAAGATGATAGATATGTTTTATATATAACCAAAATTTTAATCTGTACTAATTGAATATTTTTTTATAAGGTTATCTGGAGCAGTTATGTAAATTTAAAGGTTCTCAATTCAAGTTTTTACATGAGATAACAAATCTTGCAGAATATGGAAACGAAGGTTGAAGAATCAGAGTATTTTTCAAATCATTACCAACAGTTATCAAATCAGTAGTAAATCCACGGGAGTAATTTATAAAAAAAATGAAGTAAGCATTTTCGTAATCTAGGTGTATGGTTACATCAATAATATTAAGTTACAAAGATTTTTATTACGTATATCAATTACAGTGTTATTTTACTTCAAGTGAATAATAAAGAAAAAAATAATCAGGCAAATATTGGCATAAAATAAATTAGAGCTTTTTTTTGCAGATAATAAATCACAAGTAACGGCCGGAAGCATTCTGAAATATATATATAATATAACAACCCTTCAGGAAAAGAAACGAGAATAAATATATCTTAAATGTATATAAAAAACGTGTGATGAATCCATCGCGAAAAAAACATGTCAATCACATAAATTGTGATTGCTTTCCATTATGCCAAGCTTAAATCTGGTCCGCAGTGCTTTTCAAAGATGCCTACAATGTCTACGGTCGATGGAGCAGGCGTAGAGACTTCGACATGGATAGATATTGAAAGAATTCTAAGTGACGTGCTTTTTATTGAAGAAGTAATTTATATAAAAGCTCAATGAAATTCATATATTTTGTGTAAAACAATTATGATAAATGCTCTCACGAACCTGAGACAAAGCTTAAGAGGGTATGCTGCTCTAACAGAAACAGCGAATAGAGACAGGGCGTATTCTCTTTATCTCCCCATACTTCATATATGATTTATCAATCGCACTCGATACCCTTGAGAAAAAGAATGGTTCACCAGATATATTTTTGTGATGTGAAAACAACTATATTTAGGAAATGATTTTTTTACTGCGAAATATTTTTTTTATTTATTTACTACTCGGGTACTTTATTATTATTTATTTATTACAAAAATTTTACTTATAATATAAATAAAATAGACCGAATCAATATATTATAATAATTATAAGTCAATTTCTACACGTTTTGCAAATTGACAAAATGGCTATGTTTTCGGATTTACATCGCAATGTAAAAAAAAACGTGATGGTGTATGATTAATTATACATCAGTTTTAAGTTCAAATGATATATTTTAATTTGATATATATCCTTAATTCATTGATTTTAAAACTGACAACACTGAAATAATTACAGTGAATAATAATTCTATTAGTTCAAATAAAATTTCAATAATAGTTTAGAAACATTGATTCAAGATTTTTCTCAATCAGTTATTTCTCTACCTCTTATCTAACTAAAACTACGTGAGCCTGTCAGTGCTATTAATTTCCTGGGTTATTTTATCTAGGGTGGGTATCGAAAAAAAATCCCTTTCCCGCAGATAATCGAACTAAAAAAAATCCCATATTAATATATTTTGCGCTTAAAGCTTTTCGGGGGGAGAGCGATAAAAAAACCCCCTCTTCCGAAAATTGTTCTCATTTTATAAGGAAAAATCAATCAGCTGTTTATCTTATATATTATATTATCATACTAATGCGTTTGTAAAAATATTTTTTTTTTAATATGTGACCTCTTAGAGAGTTTTTAATAAGCCTTTAGAACCCATTATAAAATTTGGTGTAGTCATTATCGAATTATATTATAATGTATCACTTCGTTTTTTATCATCCAGAAAGTATTATATATGAAAGTAAATATCAGAAGCACGCTACTGGTGTTATATGCCTTTGGCGGAAAAATCTTCTTCGAGAAAATGCGAGGATTGGGCGCTGCGAAGCAAAGTGATATTTTCACGCTTAATTCGGTTGTCAGCTCCCGACTTGCCCATTCGCTCATGAGTGGTTTGTTATCAGGGTGGTTCATTACATAATATCTCCGAACACCAATTACTTAGAACCATTTACAAGAATACTTATGTACAGACATCTGACGTCTACACGTCTCACTTATAAAAAAAACTTTTTTACTGTTCAACTCGTGTTACTTTTTGACAGAGAATTTTATTCTTGGTGCAAAATAAAAAAATCTCTGATGTATTTAACAGCACACATTTAATTGCTAGCCATATGTTTAGTTTAGTATCCAACTCAACTCAATCCTAAAGAATAGAAGTCTTTTTAGTTTTTTTCACGTGTAATTTCTCACCCAAGCATTCATTTTTAAATTATTGTCAAGTTAGTAATAGTTAAAGTAGAGAATCGAATTAGCAATAGACATGCGGTAAAAATTCTAAATAATAGTAAATTTAAAAATGGCAAGTACAATATAAGGTTAAGAAAAGTTCGCTGTTTCTCTAGGAATAAAAATATATTTAATTAATGAATAGCGACACTTTCTCCTTCAAGTGTGTGAAAATAACAGTAGTAATACATGATGGTAGTTAAATAAGAGGATTCATTTTCAAGTTTGCGGGAAATTACTATTCATTTTTTTTATAATTTGAATAAGATTTAAAATATTAGTATAAATACAATTTTCTTAAAATGTGACAATTGATTCTTCCATACCATGTGTTTTGAAAGTGTAGCATAGAGATTTCAGCAGTGTGAGGATGGTCGCTCCAGAAATAGAGTGTGTATTTTAAATAATTATCTGGACATAATTATGATTGCAACTATATTTTATTAGCCAATTTCCAGTCCATTATCTATCTAGTATTACACATTTAGACTTATTTAAATCCTACAACTGTAGAATAAGAGCTCCTAAAATACAACTCTGAAGTGTGCTCACTTTTCTTTTGTCCATTTACAATTGTTATATTTTTATTATTAATATATTATCGTGTGCTATAGCAGAAAAAGCTACAAAACCTGATATAAGAAAATAAACGTGTATTAAATCATTATTAAATACTTATATAAAGGTACATCTTGAACGTATGTAATTTCTCGAGAAAACTGAAAATGGCTCCCCTGTGGTTAGTAGCGTCGCTTCCCGTAGCTTTTTTCCGACGCCGGTGGAAGCTTTTTTTGTTAAAGCAGAAATCTCTCACGATATAGTGAGTAAACTTTTGAAAGTAACTTTTTTAATTTGAGTAAGTAAGTCGAAATACCCATCATCTCGTCATAACATTTAATATATATTATAAGCTTCCAGAAAACGTGGCAAAAGTCTGAAATTATTATGTGTAATTCGTTTAAGATTTTTTTCAAAAGAATCAGCATATACTTAAATGACTATTCATAACAATAAAAATACAGTTTTAATCACACTCATTATATTTTCCATTATATATATTATACGAAAAATGCTAAATACTATAATTTTGCGTTTTAGTTTTTATAACATATGAATTTATAAGCTAGTGGGAACGAAATGAAATGTACTTAATATTAAAGAAAATAATAGCTTTCACACGGATTAATTATGAACTAATCACTCAATGCATTAAACATATTCATGTTCTAAATTAAACTAATTATTATAACATTTATTGCAATGTGAAACCAGGTGGAATGAGCCTATAACTTTCGGTGGCAAATGATTCACAAGCATAACTAGATGACTAAACTTTCACCATGTTTATACAAACAAACAAACGTTGGTTCCGTTCGATATGAAGATGTTTCCTTCTCGTTACCAAATTATGAACCCAGCCTGTAATCTTCCGCCATCGCCATTTATTTAATGAGATCTCCTTCGAGAGATTTGATCTCATTACTTCTCACATTGTGGAGAGGATATTTTAATAATATGGACATATCTTGTCCGCTATTGTGGTAGATATAAAAGGATTAAAATTTCATAAATTTTAATGAGTAGATTATTTAATCTTATAAAATATGATTACTACTGACTTAAAATAACATATCCTCTCTGAAAGCTTATATTAAGATTGTTACTACGTTAAACGAATACCTTGGTAGATATGTCAAATAACAATTATTAACTTGAGGTTTGATCCTGATTATAACACGATAGACTGTTACACAGGTTATCTAGGCCATATGGTACAGATACAAAACTTCTTACTTTATTTGTATGAAATATTAACAAAAAAAGCTTCCAAGAAACATAACCCGGACAAACTTTTTTTCATTTGGCACGAGTCGAAATATGTATTATACTGAGAACTTGAAAGGTAGGAGGTTGAGCATTGAAGCCGCGCGAATTATAAACACGTGCCCGTGAAATAATCGAGAATTGTTGTGTTGAGAAATGTGATATGTCCTTCTATTTTCTTCAGTGTAATTTATACTGAGTAAAACTGTCTTTAGTAAATATCATGTTGTAAATAATTCAGTATATTGTATTATATCACCATAATAAATAAAACAAAAAAATGATATTGTGTAAGAGTTTTTTTATACTGAAACCTGATATGATGGTTAAATCATAATAACAAATCTGAATAATTATTGTATGAAATATCAGCCATATTTTTGTATATACAGTTAGTTACTGACACTACAGAATCTAGATGCCTAACATCCCAACATTTAATATACGCATTGTACAATCAAAACACTCATGTCGTAAAAAACTTTAAATGATTTTATACAATACTTAAACTAAACCAATTTCAATCATTGACAGGTCAAATTTGTTTATAGTTTCATGGAGAGTTGCCTAAAGAGGATTGAAGAGAATGGATGAAGGTAATTAAATAATTGTAACTCCTATATAAAATGCGTTAAAAAAGGTTATATCTTTCTTAACATAGTATAGTTTTTACTTTAATTCTAAGTCCAATAGCATATATATTATAAAATAGAAAATACATGTGTCTGCTTGTCTGTCACAAGAACTCCTTCCAAGCGGTGAAAGGTAGCGACGCGGTACCTCCACATCTTATTTTTTTTTAACAACTTAATATGATAAATAAATGCAATTTAAAGGTAGCTGGGAAGTAAGTGCCCTAGCCTCGGTATCGAAAATTGAGAATTCAAACATCAAAAAATCTTTATTCATTTTAATTTAAAGATGCAGGATCGGATGAATTGTGAAAATAACTCTTCACATTGCAAAGAATATTTTTTGAAATTACTCAAAGTTAAAAAGCTTCTAGTTGGCGATCGCTGATGTAAAACAGAGAAATCCAAAACGAAATCATTTTTCTTCTGTGAAATATGAGTTTTGGCGGTTAAAACCTTCCTACGCCCAGCAATTAAAATAATCATCGTATTTTCCACGGGTATTTTTTCTCTTCTGTTCTTTTAAATGCTTTATTGTGTTCATTATTCGTGAAAGAATAAACTTTTACGGCAAATTCCGCCCTAGGGCATTGAGAAAAGGGGCGGACGAGTACTGTGGGTGACCAAATTAAACTTATGTCTTCCTGAAAATAGACAATGCAGGAATCGCACATATACTATAACTTACAAATTATGAAAAAAATGAAAGCAATACAGCTTTAAAAAGTCCAAGTTTATTTTACCACTCAACAGCATGATTTTTCCCATATAAAATAAAACATAATCAATGTTAGATCTTGTATATCAATCGACTGATTATTTTCATAACAGAGCATCTACCAATGTATCAAACTATATGTATAGAACAAAAAGCTTTCAGAACGAAAGCTTTCATTAGATTTTGGAAAGCTCTTTTGAAATGAGGATATATATGTAAACAGACACTATAACCGACGGTTGTCGTTAACGATGGGATTGAAGCGGCTATTGCTAACGCCTCAAAAGATTTTAACACTGACCAGCAGAATCTTTAAGTCAACTGGATTTTGAAGCCAACATTAGTTAAATATTATCTATAATATGTGTTCGCCGGAGATGGAATATTGGCGTGATTTGGGACGATCCGAAGATATTAACTGTCGATAAAGATTCTTTTATTCCACCATACATATATTCTACGTGACGCAGATATTAATAGAGTTAAGTAAGTTTAACACTTTCAGTTGAAAAATAAGATCTTTTCAAGATAGACAGTTTGATCATTTGTCGGACCGATCAGATATTGTGACATCGTTACTACGAAGAATAATTTTCTAGCTTTTAAAAACTTACATCGAAAAGAAAGGTGTATTCTAAATAATGCTAGCTATTGAGACGGATTATTTAAATTAATAATCATTTTTTATTTTGTGTTTTAATCAAGGTTTTAGTAAACTGCTTTCTAGGACACTTCTGGGACATTAAAGAGTAGCTCACATTACACGGCGCATAATATATTGTAAAGATATTGCAGGGAAAAGCACGTACAAAACAATGATAACTTTTGAAAAACAATATTACTTCAAGACAGATTGAAAATTGCTAAATTAATATAAGAAAACAAAAGACGTATACACTGGAAATTAAATCAAATCAACCGCAAACTGTTTCTTGTTTATACTATCCAATAATATATAAATTTGTTTTTATACGTTTTATTACTTCCTTCGTTCGAGTAAACATTGAATATTTTAAATAATATTATCAATAAGGTTAGCAAATATTTATAGAATAAAAATCATAAATACGCCTCTGTACGGTGAGATCGTCCGTGTAATCATTTCCAGGAAAAAAGCTCTTTATAATAAAATCATACCCAGATTTAATATTGAGAAGAAAACTTTGCTCGCTCGCAGGCCCGATTTTTCTTACATTCATATTTTACCGTTGGATTGTACAAACTCAACAAGTATCTAAGAAAGGAAAAGTTAGAGACGAAGCATAATCGATTCTCGAATAAATAATCGATGCTATATTTTTTTGCACATCCCAAATGTATCATTGAGTGGGGACCATTTGTGGCGTTAAAATATTTATGCGCTCTTTTTTCTGTCTTGCGTTAGAACACAATGATATATTCTTCTACTGAGTTCTGATGTATTACGGATAATTTACGAAAAGTATAAATTGGTCTTTAAAAAGAGGAAATATTGAAATAAATAATCCATGAAATTATATTGAAATTCAATTATTTTCGACACATACATTATTTTATTATACCTAATCATTATTAGTAGAATAAAGCTATTTTAAGCATGACTCCTCCGTGACTGGAATATATTGATCTTTGCACTGTGAAGGTGCCCACTCTAGAAATGGAGTATATATTTTATTATAGATCTGAGCAAAGATTTGACAGTCGCAAAATTGCTACACGCGTTAGGCTAACGGCACTATAGTAGAGCGACGGCAACAAAGCGACGACAGCAGAGATGCAAAATAGCTATGAATAGGTGAGTCAGCAAGTGAGCAAGTTTGGCAACGTGACAATACGTTGTTTTTCTTAGATACTGAAGGCTATACGGCTATATACGTTGGAAGAAATGATCTCCTATTTTTAGCTGCAAAACAACTTGAATTCATATATGTAACTCTAATCACAAACACATTATGTTTAGTTCTGTTTTTCAATCAAAATAACATTATTTAAAATGTGATTATAAAACATTAAAGATGAAAATCCATCCTGACGAAGCCGTGGTGTGATTTCCATTTTTGTAAATGTCATGGTTGTATGATAGAAAAGATATCACCGTAAAACAGAAATAGATAATAAAACAATATGATATTTACCATTACATAATAAAACTCGTACTTAAAAATAAATATATATTTATAATATTTATTTTGATAATTTTCTATATTTGAAGGTTTTAATATTGAGTATTCTGTACGACAGATTTTTTCGTAACAACGAATAGATATGCCAGAGGTCCTGACACATCAAAAATATTTTTTCCTTGAACCTAAAAAAATACCTGTTAAGAGCACAGAGATGGAAAATCAATGACAGGCAGGTTGAATACAACATTTTTTTTCGTAAACCGAAGTTTAGTTAAGTATTTTTCGATGAACATTCGATGTATCATTATGAATTTTATCGATTTATTCTAATAATAATTATATGCGTCAAAAAATAAATTCATCGTCTCGAAAGTATTTTATAATGAATTGATATTATAATAAAGTGACTTTATAATGATTTTGCTATACTTTATCTAAAGTAAAAAGTAATCGATTGTAAAAGACAGAAAAAAATAAATAAAATTGCAAAAAATAACAAATAAAAAAGATCTTATAAATTACAATTATATTTTGATTAAATAAATTTATAAATAATAGAAACTTTAAAAAGTCAAAGATGCTTTTTTATTATTAACAAATGAGTGAGTTGGAAGTAAAAACTCCATTGTTCATAAACGCCATATTGCGTAAAATCAATTCGATACTTTCATTCTAATAATTTATTCTAATACTTAAGTGAGTGAGTTTAAAGTGATTGTAACTATTGGCACTTCCAAATATCGTGTAGCAATTTGACGTATATATGCATAAAAGGCCCAACTGCTAGGTTTGAGATATTTGAGGAAATATGGAATTAGACACATAAAATTTCTCAGATATGCCATTAATTAAGATTACCTAAGGATTTTTTTTATCAACTGATTTCTTTAAATTCGATATTTTCAGTCGATTTATTTAATAAATTCAAAACCGATATATGCAATACATAGATAGATAAAAATAGATACATAGTCAAATTATGTGTATGTTTTGACTGTTTGTTGTAAAAGGTTCGCAATTCCTGAAATAAAGTAACGATTTTAACAGAAATGCTCGAGTAGCTAATTAGATTACGATATACGAAAAAATACACGGTTAAAGATACAGCCTCACTGTACGTATAAGTATAAATTTAATTGGAAGACAAAGGCGGAGTGTTCTTTCGCAAGGTAGCTAGCTATAGTTAAAGTAATTGATTTCAATTTACAGTCAAGGCAATTCTTGTAAGTGGCAATTTATTTAAGTGTGAACTATATATTTAGCGGAATCAATTAATTCTACAACTCTTGCATTTCTTGTCGTGTTCATCATATCAAAGATTCGCATTGAAGTCGATTCTAAAGTAAAGACTCTAAACTCCTTAAAATTTAATGAATATTGAAGACATTATTTAAGAATGTTATTGAAATCCAAGAATTTCAACTATTTTTTTTATTATAACCGCAAATCTTTAACATCAATAATAACTATACGAAAAAATTTTTGTAGCATGTACGTTTTCAATTTGGAGCATATGAATCTAAACTGTGTATGCTCTAAAAGTAGGATTACATGGATCTCCGTAGTGTGTTTTAAAAGATTTTTTCACAAGAATTAGTTGTCAGCTAATTACTCAAACCAATCCATGCATTTTAGTTTTTTTTTTAATCCATCGGCTGTCGGAATCCAGTCTGCTCCAAACCTAAAATGTGCACACTAACCTAACTTAACCTATCGGCCACCGCATACATTACTACGTGCATAAAACTTCATATAATGTTTTGAAAAGAATGAGGAGTTCCTGTGTGAAGGGTGTTTTGCAGATATTCTCAACACGTAAAAAGATATTGATATTTAACGAAGTAATATATTTTTTACCATTGATTATTATGTATTTAAATGAATTCAATAGATTATTAATGAATACGTAAAAAAGCAGCGGAACAAACGCAGCATACAATAATGTCTCGCCATTAAATAGATTGCGCGGCATTAAGCAAGGAGAGAAAAATGTGGAATTTATTAAAGCATTTCAAAAAAGACATTAGTAAAAAATCTTACGAATGCTTTTGACTATAAGCACGCGTTTCGAGAAATTGGTGGCCCGTAAATTCAAAGTTAATTCGATTTTAGACGTATTTTTGGCTGTTGAAATTATTTAAACATAATGGGAAAAAAAATATTTGAAGTCGATCGCCAGCTTGACTGTCCAATTTCAAATCCTAGCTAGTATTAACAAAATTTTGATTTTTTTATAAGCTTTTATTTTTTTGTCGCTATTTCGTTATTACTGCGTTATATATCAACAGTGAAAAATGCAATTGAAACTATGCGTAAATTACGCATAAAACTAGACCATTAAATATCATATGTTTTATGTGAATAGAAAAAAATAATTAAGTATAATAGGTTTAACATTAGCTAACAATCAATATTTTATCTAGCTGACATTGTAAACGACAGAAAATAAAAGCATAATAACCAAACTTGCAAAGTGCATAGTAACCATATATGTTATGAAATGCAATTTGTTGCTGCAAATACGTAAAATGACTTTACTGAATGATCCAAAATCTATTATACACTCGTGTATTTCCAATATTTCAGGAACGCATAACTCGATTATTTGGTTTAAGTCACTTTGTAAAGTTGAGTTTTACGTTTTACAATATATTGTGTACCAGCACATTTTTCCACTAACGCATAATTTATGTATTACATATAATATACAAAACTGTGCCAATGATACAAGAGATTACTAAAAATGAAAACTATACTTTACAAAGTGACTTAAATCAAAAAGTGTCGACGATATCAAACGATATGTTGGCATTAGTCTATAAAGCAAATAATTAAATCATCTACGGGGAAATCAGAATATTTTCTGGAATTTCTGTAGGTTTTCACGCTCGCAAAAACTGCTTAAATAATCCAGTGTATTTCACGTCATCCCTGAATTGTATACATCGGTTTCGTCAATTTAAATATCGGCAACTATCAGTTTTTCTTGGACCATGTAGATTAGAAATATTCAATTGATATTTAGCATCAAATCTTCAACTAGTAGAGGTGATCATTATTTTAAACTAAAGTGATATCAATATCAACTGTGGAACTATATATTAATGTAATTAATATTAAAAGGACGTAAGGTGGATTTACGACTTTAATTCTAAATTTTGGTTTTAAGTTTTTAAAAAATCGCTTGTAAAATTTGGGACTACGGAAAAAGACTTCTACCGCATCAATTTTATTGGTGTTTCTTTGAATTTGAATTGAATTAATATCGGATTGGTCAAATACAACACCAGTTTTTGTCTTCATATGCTTTAAAGCTGTCTCTGTATAATTTTATGACCGTATTCCAAAATCATTAAAAATACGATTTTGTGTCTCCTGTAAAATTTGATCAGCGTGGGTTACATCTATTTTCCTTTCTAGAATCGATATAAAAAAGATTTATCTCATTAGTATGATGTAATAAGTAAAGATAATAGTATTGTCTACTGTTTTTATGTTAGTTATCTTTTAATGATAGTTTTTTCAATCTATAATATTATAAATCTCAATTTGTCGGTGTATACTTATTTCGTGTACATCCTGAAGGTTAAAAACCCCGAAAGTCATGTTGCAATTAATGACAATTTATTAATAATACTATCGGTTGAATAAAATAATAACTGGTTTTATAAACATAATATGTACATACACGTAATCCCAAATGTTAAAAACGATATTACCAAGCAAGGTTATGTCCAAAATAATCGAAGCCATTTTGATTCTAGTTAATAAATAAAAAAATATGTTTCAATTGTATTACAGCAGCTAATTGTTTTAATACAAAACCGGAATAAACATGATTGGAATTTGACGCAACATTATTCTGTAGAACAAAATATAAGCAATAAAATCTACGATTATCAATAAATATCTAATTAGAAGAGGAACGTATTCTATAATATGAAAACAAATATATTTTTTTTAGATTTATTCTATGAAATATCGTCTTTATAGAATCGGTACAACCAAGTCACCGTCGTATACTTTCAAGAAAGATACGTACAATAGTTTGAAGTCGAATATAATATAACACTTTTGTTACAAACACTTATTTCTCATATCTCAGAAAATAATTAATATTAAGCTTTTAAAATGAGTGACCCGGCTATTTCCTATGCCAGGATTATAAGTTTGAATCCATTTTGCACTATAAGATAACTTGGCTCAAATCAATTCTACTATAACGATATTTGAACGCAGTTAAGCAGAAGACGTCCAAGCCACAATCTATCGATTGCGAGAAAAATACGATTAAATATTTTCAGAATCATTTCATATGACTTTTATATTATTAAGACTGTAATATGAAATTTAAATATTTGCACGGCATATACTACATATTTCCTAATTATTAGATTATTGGAAAACGTAATACTTAAAAATTTATTAAATGTTTTGTTTGTGCTAATTAAAATTTTGATTTTTATCGTCTTTGCCCATAGAATATTCGATTGGCTACATATACATCATTTCAGCTCTCATTCACTTAAAGGTAGTGTCTATTTAATATGTTAACTTTGGCTAAAATCATTATTAAACGTTTTTGTGCCTCCTGTAAAATTTGTTCCATGTGAGTTACGTCCGTTTGCTTTTCTATACTCAGTAAGAAAAGCATGTGTTCACAAAAAGGATTCGTGCAAATTGCAAAACAATTCGTAGTTACAAAACAAAACAGCTGCATATTGTTTTTGTGTAAAACTAAAAGCTTTTTGCGGCTATACAACCTTCGAACAAACACCACTACGGATAAATAGTTAAAATATTGTTTAATGTTCTAACATTAGTCAGCAAAATTACAGTTGCACTAGAAATAAATTTGTAATTAATCAAAAGCCTGACAAAAAAGTGCAGCATGCTCTTCAATATAAAAACTAAAAACGTGGTGTTTGTTTTAAAGATGTTATGAAAGAAATAATTGAGTTTCGTTTTTATATCCGGGTCGTGAGTTTTATAAATATATCATCAATTTTCCATAAAGTTCGATTATTAATACGCTGACCATAAATAATTAAATGAACAATATTAAAATATATGTACACACCATTTTGAATGGATATTTTAACAATGTCCTGTATTTTTTCATTTTTTAAATATTTAAAAGATAAAATAAGACAAATTATTTTCGAATTCTGAATAAGCTAAAATGTACATTCATGATAATCTCTAGGAGGATTTCAAATTTATCAACAAAGCCTTAATATCTTTCTATAAAATAAAACTGGTTTTTTAGCCAAGTATTGACCAGTTTTCTGTTACGTAAAAATATTATTAATCGATCTACATCTTCTAAATTGAAAAAAAATTAATATGCATAGCGTATAGTCAATATTTTTTTTTGATTAATAGCATAAATAAATATTAATAGCAAAAAAATAGCATTTCTCCAATATCATTTTCATGAATGAGACAACTGCCTCGCCAATCTACCTACCATATTATACATTACCTCAAAAGGTTACTAAAATACAAGGGTTACTTGCATTTGGCGATCCGTCTTAATGGAACAAAAGTCTCACCACTAAAAAAGACAAGAAAAAAAAATAGCCAGTATAAATATCAACTCTAGCCCCGAAATAAGCCAATTCAGGGTGCAAAATTAATATAAGACCGGGTCTTATATTCGGGAAAACACGGTATAACATTTATGCACTTTATGAATACAATGTGTTCGGAAAATATTTGCCACATCTTCATTTATCCTCGGACTTGTAAATAGTTTGGCATAAAAATCACTTCATTGCAAAGCTGATACTGTCACAGATGTCTTTTTAGAAATGCTGTAAACATAAACTATTATAGAGATTGTATATTTTTTTGTTTGAGTGATTTGAATAAATAACTCGACCGACTAGAAGAGTAAACACACTTTTTTTTCAATAATCACAATGTATACAAATGTCTGTCAAAAGGACATAAACTGTAAAATGGTGAATAAGGATCTAAATTTAGCTTCAAGTTTGTAACATTTAGGTCTTGTCAAATTTGCGACCAGGAAAACTTTTACCACATCAATTTGATTGGTTTTTTGTAAGTTCCTTATTAAGTTAATATGAGATTGGGTAAATAAGACACCAATTAAGTCTTCGTGCACTTTGAAGTTGTGTCTATTTAATATTCAGACGTTAGTCCAAAATCATTGAATATACTTTTTTGTGCCTCTTGTGGAATTTGGTCTATTCTTTTTCTTACGTTCTTTTTCATTTCCAAAGTCAATATGTAAATGTCTAATATGTAAGTCAATATGTAAATGTGAAAAAAAATGTTAATTCTTTTTTACTCAATATTTTTCATCAAATTATTCCGGTATTTAAATCAGTAGTACACTTGATGTATTTATTGCATGATTTTATACAGTGTTTTGCAAAGTTTTCATATCACCTAATTGGAAAAGTGTTTATTTAACAGTGCAAATTATGTGTCATCTGAATCCCACGGAGCAATTTACATTGTCTCATTGCCGAAAATAGACGCCTGGATCACAAATTCTGGCAAAAGAAAAATATCTGAGATATCATCAAAAACACTGTGCAGTAATAAACTACATTGAAGTATATTATATTTACCAATTATAATGCACTATACCTAAAGGCTGGTTCAAACTACGCCGGTATTTTAGTCGAGTAAAGAAATTTAATAATACCTGTGGACAGACAAAATTAGTCGAGTGATCGAGTTAAATCATTAAGTCTACTCAATAGATGTGAGTCTAAACTTTACTGGTTTTGTTTTGTTTCAGCTGTTAACAGTTTTCTCGCATAGTACTGTTTAGCGACATAAGCAATGTTTGCGAAAATACATGTATACTTATGTTAATTACAGATATTATCTCTGTCCAATATTTTGTACATGATAGAAATTATAAATTTAGAAAGAAAAATACGCATAATTGTACCACATTTCAAAACATAATTCTAATTTTATTAACGCACATTTAGATTAGTATACGTGTCATTCAATTAGCAAGTCTCATAATTTTCGTTTTATAAGTTTTTATTCACTATTAAAGTAGCTAAATGTTAAAATAGTAAATTCAATCGCTTGGTATGTTTACAACATAATGAAAATACAGCAGCCACTTGATGCAACAAAAACATTATCAAATTATACTAATGTATACTAACACGGTAGCCGAAAAGTTAGCGTACGTGCGTGTGATTTTACGGGTTCGATTCCCACAGGTGTTTGCATTTTTAAAAAAATCTGACGGTGCAGGGCTGGATACTTATTTGATTGAGCAATTGATTAATTCTCGTGAAAAAATCTACGAAATCATGTCCTCACTTTACAGAGATCTACATACTTTATTTTCGGAGCGGAGATCTCCATACTGCGTAGTCCCATAATATATTAAACTTTTGGAGCCGGCATTTAAAAAAAATACCGATTTAGGCAATAATGTATTGTATATAATTATTACCTATTAGTCGCATATTTGAAAACTCATATTATCTTTTGCAATTAACCTCTAGAAACAGTTAATAATAAATACTTTAATGAACGCTTAAAGAAGAAGAGAAACCTCAAATAAGTACTTAATGATTTACAATTATATGGTACACCGCACTAAAGTCTCTTCGCAAAGTGACAAATAATGACGAGTTTTAGAAATAGGTGTCAGCACGCCATCGCTTAACTGCTCTAACATATAATATAGAAATATCCTGCATTCCACTCGTACGTATGAAAAATTAAATATCGATATGTAAAACTGAACAATCAGTAAAGCCTATGTATTTATTTAATTTTACATGTTGAGAATATTACAAATTAGTAATAAAAATCAATCACAATTTACAATAGATGACAAAAAAGTGTAAATGTAAAAAACGTAAGAGAAGAAAAACAATTAAAAAAGCAAAGACAGCGAAGAGGGCCCGCCGTGTGAGTCAGATACTTTTTTGGAAATTTATAAAACAACATCAATATATACTGACTCTCACTCGAGTGGAAGATATCAAATACGAGTTTATTAAGCACGGCCATTGCTCTTTCCATGGGTACTATTGTTGGTTAGCTATTTCTGTACTTTGTAATAAAAAAAAAGCTGATGTTCGGGATATACAAACCAATATTGGCCAGAAGAGCAGAATTCTCGATTAAACGAGACATGAGTAAAAAAAATGCATTGCCAAATAGATATTCCTTCTTATTGGTATATTATTGTAGTTTAATACAGAGCTAAAATTCGTAAATTTAGCGACGAAATAAGGACGCGTTACACCGGCTTAACACATAACCTGAGTTCAAAGCAAAATAAATTCTTCTGATACACAGCGAGAGGGTCAAGGCAAATTATGATCATTAACAGAGTCGTGATGTTTTGACTCTACGGAATTATTTCATTGCATTAGCACAATAATTGAAGACATAACCGGTTCGCCCACGGAAGATTTTTTTTCGGAACAAATTGTTGAGTGGAAAAACGTGGTAACGAATTCAAGTTTGTATAAAAGATGCTGCTGGTATTTACATAATATTGTTACGTAACTGAAGAATCTTATACAGTAGAATCTCGATATAATGGACAATTTGGGTGGAGATGTTCGTTAAGACCGAAAGATAATTATATAAAATGGGCTTTCTGAATACATTGTTCTAAAAATATAATTGGACTTCGTTCTCTGATAAATTTGTTTTTGAGTTTGTTGTTTTTTTTTTCCCTTGCAAAATTCACTTCAGTCCTCATTTTTCAATATCATTACTTCATCTGCTACTTCGCTTTCAGTCATGATACCCAGTATGACCTTCATCCACTTTTATCCAATTTTAACAATGATTTTTTTATGTTTTAAACTCTTAAAAGTCAGATTTAAATATTATAAGTAATAATAGCTATACCCGACCACAAAGTTGCGTTAAAAAATAAAAGTTGTTTGTCAGCATACTGGTATCTTCTAATTTGCTCTGAGATTCAAAAAGTTTAAAACTCCTGATTTGAAGTAACAAATTTTAAATTTCATAATAGTTTCGTAATACTCACGTGTGACCTAAATTCTTCTTAGAAGCTTTCTGA
>JAGVSQ010000621.1:0-36725 GCA_022683975.1 Rhyacophila evoluta | reverse complement strand
GCGTGCGTGCCTAACGATCCGGGGAATGCGGGTTCGAATCCCCATCTGTGTCGGAAAAACATTTGTATGTAAAAAAAATTGTACTACTTGGTGTGATCAATATAGAAAACGATTCCTGTATTTTATTAAAGGATAATCATTTTTGAATGTTTTGAAAATGTTTGATAATTTTTATTTATGTAGAAAAGGTCTATTTGGCTAAATTTATTCTGTCTAGAATTTCCTTTTATTTTTGTGCCTTGTTCAAAATGCGTTCACTGTGGTTGTTATTGTGAATGTTGCAATATTAGATTTTTTATATGGGCACACCGCTATCGTATTTTTATCGTAGTAATGTACTATAATCACATTGTTAGAAAATATGGTAAACAGAATTATCAAATTCGTTTTCAATATAATATCATATTGCATACTTGAAATAAGTGATCCATCAATGTCATTTAAATTTTATGAAACTGAAATAGATTATATGAATTACAATTAAAAATGTAGCACACTCCTACAAAAAGATAAATATACATATGTTTTTTGTTAAAACTAAGAGAAAATAGTGATTTGTTCTAGAAATCTAGGCGCTTTCTTCTGTTAGTAAAAATGATTCATTTTGGTGTTGTTAGTGTGAATATATTTTAGCTTAGCACTTATTTTGTAATACTTGAATTTATTTAAACTTAGTGATGTGAGTTTTGGAACCAAATGTCACTTTAGTGTAGCGCTGGACTCTTCATCTATGATTATTATTCCTTCTTCGGCTTAAGTATAGTTGGTTTGCCGTGACCGGTTGCGACCGTCAAAACGTGTAATACGATTTGCATGAAATTGCAGTGCCGTCAATTATGAATCATTTGGACCATTACGATGATTTCTTGACAGGAAATGCTATCCAGCCTCTCTGAGATATTATTCTCGCTCGATCGGGACGTGTTTTTAGTTGACAGCTATTGATATAGTGATAATAAGACAGATGTGTTGTGTTGTTATTATTATCTGTCGAAGATTGTAGATAACACTTTCTCAGATAAATCATATTGTTAATTTTCGCGCTTGGCGTGTGGGAAGATGGCACAATCAGACATGTCGGACGAGGAGACCGGGCTTGGATATCAAAACACCTTGGTGAGTAATTAGATGCTTTGGTATAATGAGATATTTTCCATAGTTTGAAGATATATTATAATATTATTGTATTACTTAATAAAATATTTCCAGTACATGGTAAGATTGTGTGGACACTCGTATTTACCTAGTCTCATCAAAAAGTATGCATAGTTTTTATTTCTATTAGGTCCTTTTGAGTCACTATAATGTATAAAAGTAACATTCATTTTAATTTTCAAGGAATTATTTTCAATCTTTCGTATTAATCTGTAAAATAGTATTTAATGTATGTCATATGATAGGTAGGTAACCAATTATTTAACAATAAATTAAAGTTACTGTCAGTGTTATTATCAATTGAGATCAAATGATGAAACTTATATTTTACCGATAATTTGTGAGAAAATGATACTAAAAATCTTGTGTTATTTTTATACTACTACTAGGCTACTTATAGGCTACTTCTGCCATTATGCATCAATTACTGAATGAATAGTGATTTATTAGCGATCATCATTGTATCGATACAATGTAAACATATTAATTATTTGCAAAATAGTCATGTAGACATTTTTTGTCCCACTTTGTGGCTTGTAGTTGAATGCAATTTGCATTATGGACATTTGAAATTATTGTATGAATATAATAACATAGCACATAAGCTAGTCGATTGATATTCAAATGCAGCCATGGCTTTCATATTGTACCTTACAAATTCTACTTCAGATATCTATGTCTATAGACATGTAATTTTTCTGTAGTCATAATTTTATTGTAAACTTTTTTGTTTGGTAAAAGTTTCACTATTTTTTCTTCTTAGGTTTGGTATATTTTATCAGTAAAATAACAGTTCAATGATATTTAATTACAATAATTTATGGAAGATTTCCACGCTTTCAGGGTGACAATTTCATGATAAATACTTAATCTTACACACACATATTATGAGAATTGAAGATTAATATCTTTTATTAAAAAAATAATTTACTAGCTGTACAAAATTCAAAATGTCAAAAGTATTAACGAGAATATTACCGCAGTGTTTGGTCAGGACCTATCTCAAAATTTTAGAAAAACTCTTTTAAGCCATTTGTTAAAAAAAACTTATCAAAGCTGTCACGTGGCGACTCAAATATTCATCTCAATATTGTTATGATCAATTGCTACACGATGCCTTTAATTATTTACTAATGAATAGAGTTAAAACAGGTTTTCTAATTTTTTTAGATATAGATCTTGGCAGTAAACAAACGATATGGGTTTTCCGTATTAAGATAATATTGTGCTTAATAACTGTATAGGTGAAGTATTTTCATCTTATATTTCCATAAATTAATCGTTAAAAATGACGGCGTCATTTGAACCACTAAACCTTTGCTTTTTTACTCAGTTATTATTAAGCAGATATTTCGAACATATTAAACTATAAATTTTGTCACAGATGATAATTTCACGACGACTTTTCTCTGTTGTCTAAATTGATAATTCAGTATCAATTATCATGTCATGCTTTGCTAACACATCGTCGTGGTCAAGAAAATTGTCAGTTCATAATTAGCACGAATGAAAACGTTAAAAAATAAGCATCATGTACATAGTGTCGTTTTATATTTTGTTAACTGAAGTCTGTACCCAGGAAGAGACTTTCCTGAATACGGGTGTACACATTTTTGGTTTAAAACCAAAAATGGTTAAATAACATTTGGCTAAAGATACTTCTTTTAACCATGTCCACTCCGAAAGTGCAGCGTATTGATCTCAACTGAAGACGAACTGAATTGGAGTACGTGCATGGATCTCTGCATTGACGAGGCTTATTTTTGACGGATGTATACATGGGTATTCGTGTTCAGCCAATTGATAACCCCTTTGGGCATCCAGTTATGCTATTTAAATGTAAAATACATCCAGAAGCTGTGGGAATTGAACCCTCAACATCCGCAATAACTTCTCGGCTACCGGTAAAACTAATAAGTTACCAAAACTACTGATTCTACATGTAAAAGGGTAATTTAAGCCTGATTGATGTTACTGTAAACGATATGCAGTCAATCGTCACACCCAAAGAAGTGAAGATGGGACATTGGAGTTCAATTGGTACCCCGAGAGAGACTAGACCTGGTAGGTTTTCTCTTCTAGCTAATAGGATTTCGGTGTTCTCCGAGGGCGTTATATATTACGTAAACGTTTATCAGATATAGTTGCAAGGTGGTAACTCTACGTAGAGTTCTCGTATTCTGATCAGTGATGTTAACGTCAGTTTTACTCTGATGCCGCGGAGATGTCAAATATGTTTCATCTTAATTCTTTGATTGCGGGGAACCCTTTTAAAAAACACTGATTTACACCGAGGATTCAGTTTTAGATCTTATTATTAGATTATCTTTTAGATATGGTAGTTTGCGGAACATATCCCTATATAACAAGAGTATAGAATTAAATATGGTACTTATTGGTCTTTACTTTTTCTGCCATAACCGATTTCTATACGGAGCATATGGCTGCCACGCGCCTCCAGGGACCTCTGTCACCCGCCAGCCATCTTGCATCCTCCCAGGTCATGCCAGCGTTTCTTAGTTCCACCAAGTACGTTCTATGAATGGTACCCGCCGGTCTTCCAGGACGCCGGAATCGTACCGATCGGAAAAATAGACAAACATGAATCAGGCTTTGCAGTGGTAGTTAAAACTCTTGAATGTATAGTATTTATATTTCTGAGTTGTTTTAGTAAATGCTTACTACCTAACTGTTGTATTTATCGACGTTGCTAAAAATGCATGAAGCAATTATTATTTATATCGTTTTTTGTCACAGTCAATTTAAAACATTCTGAGATAACACTTATTTTTAAATTGGCGGCAATTAAATGCTCTGAATGTCTTGCTCCATGGTACTAGATTGATCAATCTATTTTTTTGGTCGTAACTTATGTGCGATATTAATCGTTTTGATAGCGTTTTATCAAACCGTTGATTTGTGTTGGCAATCTCTAATCAATAATCTAATTTATTGTCTTTACCATCTAGAAAAATGAATAAAACGAATTCCTACCTGCCGAATGCCAACTACTGTTACTAACGCTTCCAACCAGCGTTGGTTTGGATAAGTGTTTTGGTTTAGCACATCCCGATTGGTCGCTGTTCATACAAAGCTTATCGGACAATTATTGAAAACAGTTTTAACTTCAATCGTATGGTTATGTCGAAATGGGAAGACTACGTCACAAATAATGGTTTATATAAGTTTAAAAATGTATAACAGATTATCTGTATTTCTGTATATCTATGTATTTCAGATCGATTTCCTCCGTACCATAATGTACATAAAGATTTTAATGTTTTAAATACGATTACCACTAAGTAAAATATGTTTTTTTGTGTATCCTCACGCGTAATAAAAGCTTTTAAATAACTATCGTTCGTATTCTATCGTCATGATAAAGGAGTATGGTCACTGATACGTCATTCTAACTTTCTTCAATCTTTGACGTCTACTGATGTCTCAATAGTAATCAATGACAGCATTCATCGCCTATTTAAAATTTGCGATTTTATAATATATTGTGTTCTCGGTCAATCGACTGGTATTTCCATATCGGTCAATAATTCGTAGTATTTTCTTTATTTTATAATGTGTTTTTATTTAAATTGATAATTTGAATAAAATTATCAGCGATATTTTTCGCAACAGAATTTCGCCACGAACTGCCCACGTACCATAATTTTTTTATCACACAATCATAATAAATGATGATTTATTATCAAAATAATATTTTGGAATTAAATTATTTCCGTCTTATTTAGTAATTATCATTGAATATTGGGCATGGTGGTTTTGTTGTATTCCTCTATTTACTAGTAGACGTTCACGGTTATGGATATTACCAGTATGGTATAATATTATATTAGCGCAAGTGATGCATGTATAATAGAAGTATTGTTTAGTATTGTGTTAATCCACACTTCAAGCCATTGAAATGAAAACACAGTTTTTATACATCACCCACAGAATGTATATTCAGGTACTTACTACTAATACCAAGAAGGCTGGTTGATTGATATTGCTGATGCATCAGAAATAAGACATCAGTTGAAAGTGTCTTAATCGATAAAACCGGTTATTACATTGAAACATGTAATATGTTGAGATTGTATTTTATAAAATAAGTAAAAACGTCTTAGTTAGACAAAAAGAATAATTATGGCTATGGCAGATTTTTTTGCATGAATTCGGAATCTAGGTTTAGTCTTTCCGCATCTTCTGGCTTCTGAGGTGACATGCTATATAATATAATATTATTCGCCGTAGATTATGACGAAATATTATTATATTATCGATACAGCGGTAATGTATACTTACCTATCTTGTCGGATCACTTGTTTTCGACTTTAATTTTTACTCTGTAGCTATCTGAGGTCGACTTGAAATGATATAAACCTCGGCTTCATTTATTGTTTTATATGCTAAGCTATAGACATAGACAATTCAATCGTATTTAAAATATATTCCATGCTGATCGGGTATTGGATTTGTTAGGTGATTTGTTCATGGTCATTTTTTTATCTTTCTCGGTGGCATTGTAAAAAAGAAAGCAAACTCATTTATAATGTGTTTGAAACAGTTTAATGGTAAACTTATGAATTTAAAGTATAAAAATAATTTGTTTATTATATATTTATTTCAATATTCTGTTATTGTTTGTTCGGTTTGCGAAAGAAAAATGTACATACGATACCATTGGCAAAACATAACGACCAAAAATATATTTGTGTAATTCAAAACTGTCGAAGATCGGGCGATTAACAAAAAATATAATTTAAATGTCATACGTTCACTGTTCCTTGAGTTATCTATAGTTATGGACACGGCGAGTATTTTAAATATTGAAAGACAAAGTTAAAAAATATCGTTGCCTCAGACATTTTTTTACGAGATCTTTGTATGTATTTTCGTAATTGGGCACTCACGTGCTTTGACTTATAAGAAATTTGTTGTTCTCATTGGATATTCCCTTATACAAGGTCAAGGAAACTTTGAAAAACAAGTCCATCAAGTTTTTGGACCCAGTAGCTCGGTAAGAAGAGTGTTATATACAGCCGATGGTCGTTCGCTTGGTATGCATTGCCTTGTAAAAGATGTGAATTTTCGTCAAATGTATTATCAAAGTTATTATTATAAACACAGTTCTGTAATACTTACAGTGCTCGGTCTTTTTTAAACCCACAATTCCATGTTAATACACATGAAATGGCAAGAGATATTTTCAAAAATAAAACAATACTTAGCATAGATCGTTAAGTTCTTCACCAAATCAAAAAAGTTATTTTTCATTTCACGAATACGGGTTCATGCTGGTATCTATGTATAATAGTAGCTTATTTACCTGGATTTGTCTGGAATTAATTTTATTTACACTCATTTTTTGTCCAAATTAATTTTATTCATCCTATTATTACAAATGTATACTCGGCTGTACACACAATTTTTAGTCTCTTGTTAATCATTGGTGATGTTGTTGAATGTTGAAAGTATCAGTATTAATCTAAAAATTGCAGCCGGAATGGAATGTGAAAATTTCATATTGCCATTGTTTACTGTTTGATAGGAGTTCTTGTGACAAACATACATACACATTTATCTCCTGTTTCAAAGTAATGATACTGTATTTGGTCGTGCCTACGGTGATGAAATAATCGCGTTCTTGCATTTGACATTCTCACTCGGAAAAAAAAATGTTTGGTCTTATCAATCGTTAATCCATATGAAGTTATTAATTTTGATAAACAGCACACAAAATAACTTCAGATCAACAAATATTTTTTCGTGGTCTGTTCTTCTTGTCTACTTGATATATTCGCGCAGATTATTACCGGTTGGCGATCGTTGCGTATGAATGTTTATGTTTCTCCTGTGTTAATTCATCGAGGAAAAAATTACTTGGTGCGACTTAATTTTACGACAATTTAAATAATTACGATTACTTTTAATTCTTTAGACGCATAAAGATTGGCGATATTTTAGCTCAGCCGTCCGTCACACCAGTGTGAATATTGTAATTATAAATGCACTGCAGCTTCTTATATAGGTAACCCACTTAGCGAGATACTTGTTATTCAGTGAGCTCGCAAATTACGTTTTCGCTAGCAATTGTGAACTAGTCGCTGGAATTCTCGCAGATTGATTCCGATTGATCGACTTTTTCTATTTTTTAAATTTCGAACGCGAATTATTTTTACGTATGTTTAATATTTACTACTTACTCATTTAAAGAAAGATTATTTTAAAATAATATTATTGATGCTAATTTATTCAGAAGAATAAAGTGGAAAAGTAAAAGGAATTTAATTTACAACTAGAAATTCAAATACTGACCAGGAATAAAATTATGTTACGACACAATAATTATATGATCTTTTTCTATTAAAGATTATTACGCTATTAGGAGATATACTTATTGTCAGTATGATCTGGATGAAAATCAACACGGTATAAATACCCTGACTATAATATATTCTAGCATACAAAGTATTTTAGATCTGTTGCTGATAAAAGTAAGAGATTGAGTTTTTGTAAAAATGTCTCAAATTTGACATGAAATTTTCAAAAATGATGTTTATTTTATAACGTTCTTTGCATTTTAGTATCCTTCATTATAGATAGTATATTTTTTTGGATTAATGTTATTATTTATAAAGTACATGGGTAGTATTCATTGAAAAGAAAATACAATTATACAACGATGTTAACTCATTTAATATAAGTGTTTGCTTTTCAATCTAATGATTATTTAATAAATATCTATAATAGTTGATTTGCTTGGTAAATGTTTGCCATAGTCAATTTTTAACTGTGCCCAAGGCAAGGACACTTTACAATAAAAATAAAATGAGTCTCTATCGGTGAGATTATTATCGAATTGTATCGTACATATTGCAATTGTTTAGCCCGCACTTGCTTAATTAATATCCGGGTAACATTGGTTTATTCTTACTGTAATATTTTTTTTCCTGCCAGGTCACAAAAACTTTTTTGTGCTAATTGTTGAATGCATTTTGGCGGTTTTCTTTAAGTCTTATCCGCAAAAATACAATTCAGTAATAAAAAAAATCTTTTCTACAATTTCAATATTGCAATATTGCTTACCGAGAACAAACAAAAAAAATTAAGGTTTGCAATTAATATTATATCAAAATAAGTCGATTTGTTGTGTGAAGGTTAACATGTAGCGCTGTAGGTTAACACACACGCTTACCACATGTAATTCAACAAATTTAGCCAGTGGATAACTTAGAACATAGCATACCGAAAGATGTAAATTAATTAACTTTTTTTGCAAGAGTAAATATTATATGATGACGGAGTAAAAACATCAATCAAAATGTCTTTTATTCTGATTTTTTTTTCCTGATAGTTAATATGAATAGGTATATTTATAATTGTATATTTATACAATATTTAGTGATTTGATAGCAGAAGGTATTTTATTTACCAAAAATGCGTAGTTAAAACGACGTTTACCAAATAATTATACCATATACTATTATGCTATATATTATTTAATAAGCTTTGTTTATCAAACGATGTATGGATTTCAAAGGCTTACAGTGCAGTGAAGTTAACTGGTAATTTATTTGAAAAAATCACTTAAAAATCGCAAATTGCCATGCAAGGAAGTAGACATGGCATCATTAAATAATACGTACACCATACTCACGTTATATTATTGAGATGTTACTATGTATCATATTTTCACATGTAACAGATAATCATTGGATATGGTATATTAAATAAATCACACGAACTTGGTGGCTTTGTTGGTAAGTAATGATAAAGTTGACGTATTTTGGATATACGTCTTGATGTTTGCAAACATTTCGACTATTCCCTGGGTTAGAGTGATCTTTAAAAGTCTATGTGCCAAAACGGAAATATCGCATTAACCATTTGGGAACAATGCTACAATGTAAGTAGTAGATACTAATCTAAGTTTCGTTCTTTGAAAGTGAGATTATGACATGATGACACATAATGTAACACATAACCGTTGTAGATTTAAGACATTCCCATGTGTCTCTACCACCAATTAGGTAGCCATCAAAAGTTAGCTGCTTCAGTTATGAAGGCGTAATTACTCGACTTTTTGGAATAGTTGATATTTCTACCTGCAGCGCTTGGCTTAACGCACTATAATCTGTATTCAATTTTGGAACCAAAAGTAATATCATAAATGATTTTGCATATACATGTGTATTTCAAAGTTTATTTTGAAAATAATATAGTACGTGTAATGAAGTGAAGCGTATGGTAGATAGCTTAAAAATATACAGTCCTAAAATATCGTTATTTTACACCCACTTCAACTAAAAAATTTATGTCAATTGTCGATTAATTAAAGATCGGGGAGTAATTTTAATTTTTAACAAAAATTAATATTATCTTCGTAACATTTTTTTAGTATTTTCAAATAACCTGTTTTTACAATATGATCTTGTACAAACATGACTCGGATTATAATTGATATCTACACTTATTGTAGAAATGTGTTATGAAGACGAATAAGAATGTCAAGAAAAGTTTATTTTGCAAAGATCTATAATCCTTCATTCAAAATAAGATAAGCAAAAATAGAAATTAATCTTCACTCGATAAATCTTTGTTGATTTTTTGGATAAAGTCATATTGCATATGTGCAGATAATTGCAGACTCCATAACCAGTTCGACCATTATAAATCTCGTAATTGAATTTAAAACATCGATCTAAGATATCGGCTTAAAGAATTGTGCGAATAATCATCAATAAGTTTTCGTAAAATGTGTCGTGTAGAATCTAGTGTTTAATTATAATCATTGCATTTTTACCTGACGAAAATAACAGAAAATTGAATTGTTGATTTGAATTTGTGGAATAAATAAAATTTTGGCTCGAAGATAATCTTATTTATGATGAGATAATTCTGGATACGCAAAGTAGGGAAATCTACCATATTCACAATGCTTTGATGGTTTATTACTTTACACTTACACAATAATGCGGAAGACGATGTTGGCAATCGGACAATAGAACATGGAAAGCGATAAGCCATACAAAGCATCTTATTGAAAAGCGTTTAAAAATCCATATACTCCAAATTATTATGTATTATTCCAATTTTATAGTTATCTAGGTATATATTTAATCAAAACTTTATTCATTTTCACTTTGTACTCGCACATGTCCGTTATCTGTCATTTGCAATCATTTTGGCAGTATACAATGCTATTCTATTTGTACCGTTCTAAACATAAACATGAAGATAGTTGAGCAGAAATCAGTCTCTCACATTTTTTAAGTGTGTGTTTGAACTTCAGAAGTGTTCTGAATGTTCTTCTTCTATCGGGGTTTTGTTCAGAATGTTTATTTTGCGTGATAAAATTAAGTAATTTCTGTGTTACGTTACGCGACCAACACATTCTAGATTCTTAACTTTTAAAATTATTTTCTATTGCTAAATGTGCCCTCCATCCATCCGCTCTGTACATATATCTGGTCTTAATTAGGTGAGAAGTGATCTACATTATTTGGCGGGAATGTCCCGGGAGTAAATATAAATTACCCCGGACTTCTTGCCACGATCTCAAGTATTGTGCTAAAGTAAAAAATAAGTAGTATGGAAAATATTTACTTATTTGGTCAAGCAATTATGTGAAGAGATCATCACGCTCGCGTATGACCCCGCAAACTTCTTAAAAACAATAGTTTCTTTCTATTACACTATTATCACATCCAAGATTACCTTTGTTCAATCACCCTAGCCGTATCAGCATCATCTCGCAGCGCCGAACAAAAAACTGTAGGTAGCTGGAATCAACATGACATGATCGTTAGTTTGTCATATATATATTTGGAAAAAAATCTCAACCTAGCGAGATTCTTCAATAAATTTTGCTATAATTATTTTTTAACCATCAGAATGACATTATGCAAAAATACTAACGCTGTGATTATATTTTCCATCTTTTTTATTAGTAAAATATCATAACCGACAAAACCTTAATAATTGTGAAAAATATAAAGCACTGGGTTATTTATTACTTCAAAATTAAAATTTAGTGTCATATGTAGAAATCAGTGTATTGAAGCCACTAACGTAAGCGAATCAATTTAACGCCTATACTAAACGTACGTAGAATCAATTGCTGCTGTTAGTGGAGAACGAAGTTGAATAATTTAAAATTTTGCTTCAAATTAGACCAAATACGCGATTTCGAGGTCGATTTCTCGCATAGAATGCAATTATAGCTTCGTTTTAAAATGCAAACATATAATAGAATAAAACACATTACTATCGATACGTTTTTACTGGCAGATACGAATACATATTGATAAATGATGCAGAGCGAAATTCTGTCGATGCGGTGTCCTAATTTTGTCACTTGGCCGCCGGCAGACAGAGCGGCAATCGCTTGCGACCATTTGTCTTGAGATTTAGTCTTCAATGATCATTTTTGATAGGGGGACTTATAATGCCTACTAAATGTATGAATAAGTAGATACTTATGATTTGGATTTATTTTATTAAACGAAGTAGAGCTATCATTTCGTGAAATAAATAAATTCCTCTTCAATATTCATAAACTTATCTGGAATTGTAATTCATACTAATATTCTGGTCTAATATCACGTAATTAATACTTCCAACTAAATGTGATTTATATAAAATAATGTTAAATATAAAATAAACTCTTATCATATTCTGTGACAAAATTTTAGTAACCTAAAACTTTGTCGGATAAAAACTAAAATAATTATAACATCGTCTCCAAAGTAGTGTAGAAGTTAGCGTGTGCGCCTCGTATCCGGGAAATGTGGATTCGATTCCCACATCTGTCGGGTTTTTAAAAACCAGAAAATGCAGGACTGGATACTTAATGGGTTGAACAATTGTGTGACAAATAGTTCTCATGAAAAAAAATATTTGTCAAGACGTCTTCACATTGCGGAGATCCATATACTCCATTTTCGGAGCGGATATTTTCACACTTTGTAGATCCACATGCTCCACTTTCAGAGGGAGTATGGTAAAAAAATATCTTATAAAATTATTTTTAATTTAGTTATTTTTACATAATATATAGCGATACTCGATTAGTAAAAATGTCTGAAATAAATGTAATATGTAGTTAAGTTCTTTGGATATACAGCAACGTAGGGCACATATAGAAGAAGACAGTTGGATGCAGTTTTCATCCTTCAATGGATTGATAAGAACTGATTAAAACATATGTCCTGATTTACTATAATACTGAAACACACGCACACACCCTTGATGTATTGAATATAGAATTAAAATAACAGACCTATTTTTAATAACACTGTAGTTAATGCGTGTATATATTGTATATGATCCAAAATATTATTCCAACTTACATAATTATAGGCAGCCGACGTCGAAAGGTAAATCCAGGGGACTTTTACAATAAAAGTATGCAGATTCCAAATAATTTTGAGTTCAAAATTAATTCATACTACGTAATAGTTATAATTCATCATATATTATTATTTCTGAAAAACGATAGGTTACACTTTGTGAATAGAACTATAATAAATCTTCGTATTATTGATACTTAGTACAGACGCCGAGTTGAACACATTTGAGACCAATCTTGCGCCCGTATAAATAAAATAATTAATAATTGACAAAATCATAAGAAAGTCATTTCGTTTCGGAAAACAGGCAATCGATCCGTATCTTTCATCAAATCATTTACAAAAACATAAGCCATGGACAGTAGAAAACATTTGAAAGAGTGCTTTTATTATCCATACATCAAAAATATTGTAGCTAAAAAATAAGGTGGATGTATTTTAATGATTGATTTCCCAGACCAACGACTGGAGTCTAGGAACGGCGAAAACTAGCACAATTTATCGAATTGAATAACAAACATGTAAAACATGTGGCTATATAATCGTTATTACTTAGGTATTATTTTAAGTGTTTGGAATTTATCCTAATAATTAAATGCTTATATATTATTATGATCGCATTAAACTGGAACGGTTGTTTTAGCAACTTATGTGTATATGGAGCAAGAGTATTCAAAAATGAATTAATCGAAAGATCCACGCACAACCAATGTTCATAATAATAAACTGCGAAGTTCATCTGCTCTATTCTAAAGCGTCTTCAGCTAATTTTCTTACAAAATTTTAAATTACTCGCTTATGCCCTCTATCTACGCTAACCATATAATTAAAATTCTATATGATGAAAAATTCGTAAATAAAATTAAAAATTCTAGCAGCTATCATGATTTGTATTGTTCTCAGATTTTTTTGTAATTTTTGATACAAACTCAAGAGAAAATAGAGTTTTTTAATTGTTAGTACGATATATTTATATTTTCACTATGTTCACTTTGATTATGAATCATAGTTTGAAAATTTATCTTGACAGTTTTTTTTCCGCTAGATCTGGTTGTCAACCAATTGCTCAATCCATTGGTCATACAGTATTAAGTCTAAACGTAAAATGATAAAGAAATTGCACGTGTGTGAAATAAAAAACATTGCATTTAAATGATAGCCATGTCTTGTTCTACTATGTATAAATTACTGTTAGTTTTAAGTGATCTGCTTATAATCCTATCAAAATTTTAAATGTAGTTAAGTTATGTGTTATTGTTGGCAACCTTAATGAGTTCAATATGTATAATACATATTTGAGAGGATTCTCTGCGAGCCATTGTTTCGATAATATTATACGCTGTGAGCTCTTTGAAGATTTTTGTTTGCTTTAACAATTTTTACAATCACTGTATTTACGTCAGAGTTCAGAGCAACATAGTTTCTCAAATGTAGCAATTTATTCATAGCAATGTTTCATTGATTTTATAATAATAGTCGTTGACGTTTCCTGAATGCATTGCTTTTGGTTTGACAACGTAGGTCAAAAAACGAATGAATATAGACAGATAAAAATGTTTTATTAGCATGTCTCAGACAGAAATTAATAATAGTACATTGCGAAATCAATTTTAATTGTTATTTGAAGTAACTAAACTTCGTTCATGAATTTATTTGAACATGAGTTTCGGGTTGGACACCACCTGTAGTTACATTAAAAACTGTGACATTCATTCGGAACTTAACTTCAATGTATCAAGCAAAAGACTTACAACTGAAATTTGATAAAAATATATCCACACGGTATATTCGCATATACTTCCCGTCCCGTTGTAAAAATCGTTTGAGAAGCATTGAATACATAACCAATGATGCTCGTGTATTGGAGCAAGGCAAACGAAACGCAAATATAATAAAATCGAGAGTATAATATTGGCTATAGTAATTTTCATCTGCAAATATTGTTTCCGATTTCAGTTTACATATATATAATCTGGACCGGACTTTCAAGGATATAACAGCTAATTTTTGCACTACAAGTCAAGAATAATAAATATAATAATTTTTATTTTACCTGTCATCCACGTTGGTTGATTTGTTAGCACATCTGCTTGAAGGCCATCCGTGATCGAGGCTTTGACGGGCTAAACAAAGATGAACCTCGTAAAAATATTTTTTTAGATGCATGCATTTTAAAAGTCCATCTATACTCTATATGCGCTATAAAGGTCTTCATATTCGTTTTGTCATTCATTGAACCATATCAATCGTTATCATATAACATATTATAGTGACAATATTGCAAACTTTAATCATATTTATTACATTGATATATTTTGTACATGAATATGTATATTTATCATTCTTGTAAAAATGTACCCTTTCCACCAGAAACGTTTAATCTGGATGAATTTGTCAACGTTTGGATCACCACATTGGTTATTAATACAGTTCGTATTGCAATTGCAATACCTGATTCGACACTGTATTCTATATCTTAAATACTCCTGGGATTATCTCAGATATTTTTTACAAAGTTAATATTAAACTAAAGAAAATTACTTACCATATTTTTAGAAGGTTTTGTAAAGTTGCACTCGCAAGTCCTCGGACACCGAAATCACTGGACATTTTGCTACCGTAAGACATTGTGAAATTCTTTTTATTATTTTACTTTTAAAGAAATTGCAGAGTAATTTTAATTTTTAGAGCCATTTTTCAGTTGCTATTATAATTATTTAAGGTCAAGGTAAAAAGGTCTCCCCGGTAGCGTAGTTCGTAGCGTGCGCGCCTACCAATCTGGGGAATGCGGGTTCGATTCCCCATCTGTCGGATTTAAAAAAAATCGAAAAATACAGAACTGGATGCCCATTAGGTTGAGTAATTTGTCTGATAAATAAATCTCGTAAAAATTATCTGTCAAAGCGTCTTCACATTGCGGAGATCCGTATACTCCTGGATATCTTCACATTGTGTAGATCCATATGCTCCACGTTGGTAGCAAACAAGGTATTAAAAAAAGGTTACACCTTCATTACTATTAGTACTGTATGAAACCATTTGGCTATATGATCAACTTGTGAGAAATATTTAAATTTATTTGATAACACTTGTTTTCCCATCATCATTCATCACATGTGAATACCTGTTATACGATTATATACCGTGGTGTAACTAAAACAAAAAACGTCTTTAAAATTTATACTAGGAGTGATAGCTCTCCATTATGTTGGTTGGTACGGATTAGTGTTAGCGCCAATACTAGTCCGATTTGATTTGTATATTTACACCTTTGCTCTTCCCAAGTTAAAATGTCTCAGAAAATTGAAAAAAATAAAAAAAACGTCTTTCATCTGATTGACAATACCAGAGTTTAATATTATTTTTTCCGGATTTCAGATGTATGGTCGCTATGCCCGCGACTTAGGTGAAGCAGCACGAGGTGAGGCAAAGCGACTCGCAAGACTCGAAAGGAGACGTAGACGAGATGATCGCGAAAGGAAGAGAGAGCTTAGTGAAAGAACACCTGGAAGATTGGCGAAAGCCTTTGGTAAGGAAACTTGTTTATTTTATATGGCGTGTAAGCAGTGATTTAGTTCTAAATAAAGAAAAAGTACTAGGGTGGTATTTGATTGTAAACTCCCCTCTTTTTTCGTTATTAGCAATTCGAATGTTTAAAAAAATGATTATGTGCTTGAAAATTAAGTTTCATATTGAAAAAAAAAGTATCAGGGTGGTGCCCTGGCTCAAAAAAAAGGGCACCGTCCTGGTCCCCCGTCATGACTGTATAAGAATACTGATGGGATTGGGAAAATTTGATGATTCACAGTTTACCATCTTATTGATTTCATAACTAACCGTTTATTGTCTAGAGTCTAGAAATTTGTTCAATGAAGCGATCAGTACTGTAGGAAATTCATTTGCTGTGGCACTAATATTGTTCATTATTATTCGAAAAAATATTCTGGTCTGTTTTTCATTAGATATATTTGCAGTTCAAGCCTAGCATACTTAATGTTATGATGACGGGCATACTGTGAATCATGTGATAGAGACAGAGCTGAGTGTGATGGTTTTAAAACTTTAAAAAAATAAAAATAATAATAATTATTTATTGTCAGATTTGAGGATTATAATAAGTGAAGTCCAAAATTAAAAGTTAGTGGTTTTGATTACACAGTGATAAAACCAATCATCCACATATGAGTAAGGTTACAATTCCAAGAAGAATAATATTTTACTTTTATTTTGACTGTGGACCAATCAATAAACAGACCACTTTTAATCTCATAATCATAACCTTTTCGCTAATATTGAAGTATTCCTAGAATATGTAGTACTAGATAGCGAGGCAAAGGCAGTAATTATTGTACATTTGTCTGCAGCAGTGCTCCATAATCTTTTGTCTTCTACGGCACACTCATATTTTTTCCAAAATTTCGCTGCTCACCACAAGTAAAAATGTGCAAAAAAGATGCAGAAATTACATTACCCCTTTACACTCGAATGCAGCCATAGTGGCGGAGTTTATCATGTGATACTTTAGTGTCATTTATAGTAATATTAAAACTAATCCATAATAATAAATTAATAATTATTATATAAATGGTGTGTTGTTATAATGATGTAAGGTTGTTTTATTCTTTCCGAGTTAAATCAAAACATCGTTGAATCATGTATCGGCCAGTTGAGATGCGTGTATTTGTTTTCTTTTCAGTTTTTTGGAAAATTTATTGTTTAACTCCACAATAATGTCAAAAAAACGTGAAAAACATAGGACCTGAGAATATGTTGATATTTTTTATGACTTACATTGTATTCTGTGAATATGATATTGCCTGAATAATGGTTCGAGTCATCTTATACCACCATAGTGGTAAATAAAAATATTTTATTTCATGGACATATTATTTGATTTTTTTCTTATATTGAAGAAAATACCTCTATGCCACACCTAGCATCGTCTCACGGCACACTACTGTGCCACAATACAGCGGTTGTGGAGCACTGATCTACAGTGTAATGTAGTTTTATTTATGTACATACATTTATCTGGATAAATTTATCATAAAGATATCCTAGTGATTATCTTAAGATAATTTTTTTATTGCTCATCATGCTTTGTAGATTATCTTTTATGATGGGATTTATTAAAGCCTCACTTAAAAATTATTTGTTCATTTTAATATTCCTGGTCCACATTCTTTCGCGATTTTATGATGATTATGGTTGGAGTACAATAGTCAAATTTGGTTATCAAAAAAATGATTGAATAATTTTTAACAAAAAGTAGGTATTTTAAAAATGTAAGAATGGCTAAATAAATACAAATAAAATTTTCATACCAAGTATCATTATTATATTGATATATTTCAAATAATTTATGCGTAAACCCATTTATATAGTTTTATCAATTTTATAGGTTACGTATGGAGAAACACATTTGCACGAGTCGGAGAAGACTGGGTGTTTTTGGCACTATTGGGTATCATCATGGCTCTGCTCAGTTTCGTTATGGACCGCGGAATATCCATGTGCAACAACGGTTAGTCGAGCTACTTGTTTCACGATTTGACTGATAAATTCTTAAAAACTGAATAATTATCACATTCCTATTTGTAATGAAAGTGATGTTTTATTATTTATTTAAATACTGTTTAACAATTTTCATGCTTCCTTTAGAGCCATGGGTAAGTGTAGCTGATATTTTTGCTATCTTAATTATTGAATTCTCTTCAATTTAAATATTAAATTTAATCATGTAATCATAGAGCACACCCTACTAGAGTGTATTTAATTTAACAAAGGCATGGACGTATACAATAAAATATATTTCTCATTGTTATTGATTGACTTTTTAATAGCACACAAGTAACAGCCAATGATAGTGCTTGAAATGCATGAGACTATTTTTAATGGCCTCAATTCTAAAGAAAAGTACATTTTTTGTAGGCATTTAATGAAGATTTAAAAAAGTATGTATACATTTACATCTTATATTAGAAACAATTCATTTATAATCAGAGAAGTTAGTACAATAGTATATATATTATATTTATAGACAACCTGTGAAATGTACTCATATTTATCTCTATGTACTGGCTACCTGTATAGGCCTTTGAGTCAATGTTATTTAGTATGACTCTTATATCTAAGCGTTGGGTGCTCCATTATTGACTCCTTTGTGGTGTTTCAGCTAGGATATGGATGTACCGTGATTTGGCTGAAGGGATCGTCACCAGATATCTGGCGTGGGTGTCTCTCACTGTTTGTCTCATCCTCTTTTCTGCAGGATTTGTGCAAATCGTTGCTCCCCAAGCTATTGGTATGTTTTCATAACTTTTATGTGTATAAATGTTTGATATCATGCTGTGGAAATTGAGCCCACAATCTCCGGTTCCGAAGCATGAGCGTAAACGTCTCAACCACTGGGGAGACAAAAATTGTTAAATATTATCATTAAATTATCTCTTTTTAACCATGTTCAATACAGATTATTTTGTTTTCAAAGGTTCTGGTATTCCTGAAATGAAGACCATCCTGCGAGGAGTAGCTTTGAAGGAGTATCTGACATTTAAAACCCTCGTAGCAAAAGTTGTTGGACTGACTGCTACACTTGGAAGTGGTATGCCTCTTGGAAAAGAAGTAAGAAAACATTAATTAATATTTATTTTAATGAATTTGATTCAATTGACTAGAGTCCTTTGTTTTGGAAAATGGCAAACATCAATTAATATAGACAATTTATTTGGCAGTGATATAAGATATTGACATGATTTCTATAAACCAAACTGATTAACATTGAACAGGTGAGGTGCGCGATTGTCAAATGTTTCGTATGAGAAACATAATTTATTATTCATTTTTGATTTATAAATACATATTTTATGATGTTCTTGTGCTCTCTCCAATTTTTTCAGGGCCCCTTTGTTCATATTGGATCTATTGTAGCTACACTTCTAAGTAAACTAGTAACGTCTTTTCAAGGCATTTATGAAAATGAATCACGAACAAGTGAAATGTTGGCTGCTGCTTGTGCGGTTGGTGTGGGATCTTGTTTCGCTGCACCAATAGGAGGTAATTTGATTTGGAAAAATAATTATTAGATTCTCTTGTATAGATTTGGATGGATTCTATTAAACTCTACATATAAACATTATTGAGCCATCAGTTGAAAACGAATATAATTGTGTGTAACAATATTCATAAATAAAGTAATCAGTAATTGAATCGAGAAATTTACATGTTATTATTGTTTTATTGTTATTGTTTTGATTTTATTAATCGATTTCAGGTGTTCTTTTCTCAATAGAAGTAACCACAGTTTACTTCGCTGTTAGAAATTATTGGAGAGGATTTTTTGCAGCAGTATGTGGAGCCACTGTATGTACATATATCTATTAGCTTAATTGAATCTATTTATATAATTTATCAGTGGACTAGTCTTTTCATAGTTGCACATGCATTTCTTAGCCAAATCTTTTGATTTTTCTCTAAATTCATTAATGGATTCGTCCAATTACAGAAGATTATCAGTATGTTTTTTTATGTGTTATACTCTCGATTAATGATATAAAATATATATAGGTTGGCCCATAATTGATGTCAGTGGTAATGGGTAGAATGAAACAAAACAAGGTTTTTCAGTAATTTTTTAATAGAATTTGATTTGTATAACTTTATTCTATTGTTTAAACAATGTTTGGAATATATTTTTATAAAAATCATTCAGTTTCGATTGGAATAAGAAAATGTTCGAGTTTTTTTCAGTTTGTTTTTTTTTGTATTAGATCCAGCCAGATTGATTGAGATTTTTTTGTTAGGTGACGAAAGGTGCATGTGGCTGCACATTGTCGTACTGCAATATGATGTTACTGCTGCAGGCTAAATTTGGTCTCTTTCTTTTTATAGCCATTATAAATTTTTCGATTTGTGTTGAATTGTTCACAATACTTAATTTCAGTTCCAGTTTCACCCTGTTTTTAAAGCTTATACTCAATTGTATCTTGGGAATCCCAAATTTTTGCTACAGAGCATCATTTTTTATTGGTAAGACTTAGTTTAGCAATGGCTTGAGAATCTCCCCCAGGATCCACCCAACTTCTTGTTGGTTAAAATTAGTATAGATTATCTACTTTTCATATGCAGTTATGAAATTGTCCAAAACGGTTGCTGTAATTGGCGAGTCTTCAAAAAAACTTATGCAGACATCTTTCTTTCGCGACATTCTGTTGTAGGCTCATGTGGCCCACGTGTCGAGCTTATTCACTTCCCTAATATGATAAAAAGCCTTTTTTACCGAAGTTTTCGACGAATTCATTTCCAGTGTTATTTAACACGTTATTTTATTTTTTAGCATCTTGATTTTTTATCGTCAAACCAATATGGCGATCACTCTTCTTTTTGTTTTTTAAGTTGAAATCTCATTCACGAAATATTTTTATCCACCAAAAACATCTGCGGATGCTAGCTGCATCATTTCCTTATAATTTGAAAATCTTTTCAATGATTCGCTTGCGTCCTTGCCCTGTCAAAAATGCTCTTGATGATCACATATGTTTAAGGGGTGAAATATTTTATGAAAAATCTTTTTCTTAGAAAAAAAAAACACTGCGATGTTATCTTTGAATCTCTGAAAGGTAACTGAATATAGTTTAGGAATTCTTTGTATTAAGATATAAAAACGAAGCCACATAGAACGCACCAAAAATCACCGACACAATATATGGGCCAACCCAATATTTTAACAATACTGTTACAATTTTGTATATGATGGCTTTCAAAAATTTCCTGTTTACATTGAAAGGTTTTCAGATTGCTTGCAGTGTGGACAGGAGGTGCTCATACTGTCACTGCCATGTTTCCCACCAATTTTGCCATGGATTTTCCATTTGATCCCCAGGAGTTGGTGGTTTTTGCACTGATGGGGTGAGCATCAACTCTTTTTAGAATTATTTATTCGAATGCTCACATCCAGCACAACATCATATAAAATATAATACTTTATTTTGTCACCATTCCATTATTTATTTGTGTGTATATCAGCTTTCATAAGAAAAAATATTCGTTTCACATTACCTGTGATATTTATTTAAATATTTCCTTTCAACCATTCCTTTATTTAATTGCAGTTAATAAATAAATTCTATTTCAGTGCTGTTTCTGGACTAATTGGAGCAGCCTATGTTTGGCTCCATAGGCAATATGTGATCTTTATGAGAAAAAGCAAGAGGATTAACACTTTTCTTCAGAAAAAGTTTGTTTTTCTTTCTATTACTATTGTATTATTATGTTTATCATAACACTGGATAATTAAATTTTGTAGTTAGTCCAATGAAGGTAAACAAAACCCTTTCACTGTCTTTGTACATTAAATAATTATAATGTCTCTTTCACGCTTTATATCTGTTCATATTTGGAGATTTAGGGATGATACTTTTGCTAGTTATCTTGCTGTAATTTAATGATACATACAATATAGTGACAGTATTTTATAAAAACACTACACTAAAATACCATATTTATCAATTTATCAGTCAGAAAACCTAATTAAAAAAATATTTGTTATAATAATGTTTTCTTAACGTCTTATATTATAGTCGTTTCCTATATCCTGGAATTGTTTCTTTACTGGTGGCCACAACTACGTTTCCACTTGGTATTGGTCAATATATTGCAGGAGATTTGACAACTCATGACCAGGTAATTATTTAAATAGTTTTTTTCATACTGATTAGTATAATATAATCATATTTTTAATTTATTTTTTTAATTTTTGCTTACAATATGTAAAGTCTTAATGTAATAAATCAATTAATATTTTATAAAAGTTTATAAATAATTTAATCCTATTATGTGTCTGTTTGAAAATGTTGTTTGTAATATTACCTAAAACCACAATATTTATATATCTCATATGAATATTGTGGTTTTAGGTAATGAGTCTTTTCGCAAATTTCACTTGGAGTTCAGAGAATTTATCGGCAGATCAAGCAGAAGTATTACACCATTGGAGTACACCACATTCTGGAGTCTTCGTTTCTCTCTCTGCGTTTATTGTTTCAACGGTGTGCACAGTTTTTGATTTTACAAATAATTTTCACTTATATTATATATAGATATATTCATATTTGTTTATGTATATATAGATATTTATGCTGTGTAGATTTTTAATATTTAAAAGAATATTTTAATTTCAATTCTGGGAATTTAATTTGTGTAAGTCAGCAAACTAAAACATCAATTGACTAATGGATAGTATTGGTATGATCTTAGTTAGAGATTATAAAACGTAATTCGGAATTGAGCGGATTAAGGAATTCGCGTTTGTTTTTGAATCCCAAGCTAGGCGAGACTTCTTCGAGAGAAATTCCGAAAAAAGCCGAAATCGCGCAATTTGACCAAAGTCTGAAAATGTTGTAATTCAAATATATAATAAATAATTCACTTTATTCCCAGATACTCATGGTCAACTCACGAATTTACTATTTGTGGATTCTTAATATACTTCTGAATTTTGTACGATCGTTTTCATGTTCTTAATTAATTAAATTAAAGAAACTATATTTCCCCATTGTACTGAAAGATCAAATCAATGAAGTTATCTATATTTTAACTGAACATTTTCTATTTCACAGTTCTTCTTAACAATTGTCGCTTCAACCATACCAGTGCCAGCTGGAGTTTTCATTCCTGTCTTTAAGATAGGAGCTGCATTAGGAAGACTTGTTGGTGAATTAGTTCACGGTGCTTTTCCGGTTGGACTACGATATGGCGGACACGTTTCTCATATTCTTCCAGGTAAGTCATTTAATTAAAAAATAATCCATATCGATCAATTAATTAATGAATTCATATAGAATTGTTCCAATAGAGTGTGCTGATGCCTTTGGTTGAAAATGAATTCGCTTGTAAATTATTACTGTGTGTTAAGTACAAGATATAATTATGTGTGATTTCAGGAGGCTATGCATGTGTTGGTGCAGCAGCTGTCTCTGGAGCTGTTACACACACAGTTTCTGTTGCTGTGATAGTTCTAGAAATGACAGGCCAAGTGACACACGTTGTTCCGCTCGTAACTGCTGTTTTGGTTGCCAATGCTGTCGCCGCATCACTCCAGCCAAGCGCCTATGATTCCATTATTCTCATTAAAAAACTTCCTTACATTCCGGATTTGCTTACTGGACATACAGGTATGTATATATTTTTAAATGTTATTGATTTAATTAGTATAATAGTAACTATTTTTTTATCTATTATTAAATAATTTTATTTAAAATAACGCAGCGGGAATGTAGACAAAAACATAGTTCGATCAGTTGGTATTCATTCATGATACTACTTGTTTTGTATTAAATAAAATTTGTGTCTGAAAGGCCAAAGCTGAAAAAAAATATTTCTCACAAGTTATTAACATATTAACATATTGCTGTTAAACAAGAGTTATAATTTTGGGTGAAATAAAAATGCGCTGAAATTAGCACATTTTATCCTATCTACTACTATTAGGGAACTCTGTTTTTAAGTACTGTAAATAACACAAATGTTATTAACTTAAGAAATATTATCAAGTCTTATTAGATATTACATTGGTTTAAATTTTACTTTTAAATTATGTAATTGAGAAAATGATTCATTATTCCAACGCTTGATAAAATAATTTTTTATTTTAAATATTTTTAAAAATCATTTCAGGACTGTACAACATGAATGTGGAAGATTTTATGGAGAGAAATGTCAAATACATTTGGAATGGAATTTCATTTCAGAAACTGAAAGATATTCTCAAAGACAATAAGGTTTGTTTTGCAATGTGCTGGGATAGTCAGTATTAAATTATTAACAAATAGATAAAATAAAATATATACTGCTAAGCAGACTTCAATGATTCAAAATAGTGGCACATTAGTCATCGGCCATAGTAGCATATTTTTATTATTTATATCATTCATGTCTTGTTTCAATTTACAGGCTCTCCGTAGTCTTCCGCTGGTGGACACTCCTGATTCGATGGTGCTCCTCGGCTCAGTACAAAGATCCGAACTTGTCAGGCTTATTGATAATCATGTTGGCAGAGAAAGGAGACTTATGGTGTGTGTGTTTTTTTTATAGTTTTGTGTTTATTAGAATACATTTCATAAAATACTGATATTTTCGAATACAGAATTTTTGGCATCAATATATAATAAATGATGGTATTATATGTTAGGTCGAACAAAATACATATTATATATATATCAGTGCTCCGTAACCGCTGTACCGCTAGACGATACTGGGTGTGCCGTGGCGCATTTCTCCAATATCAGAAAAACGTGAGAAATGCTGCCGTAACGGGGGGATTTCTCTTTCACAAATTAATGATAATTGCCCATCCCATATTCTATCTAATATTTTAATCGCTTGTAGGTAGCAGCACAATGGCAGCAAGAAGCGGCAGAAAAGGCAAGAGAAGAACAAAAAAGGAAGAGGAGGCCTTCACGATTTGAGGTTTGTTGTACAATATATGTTTTATATTTTTTAATCTTATATGCAGTTATAGTTTAATGAATCATAATTAATTCCTTCCTACATATAAAATTTATTCAAAACCATCCTACATAGTTTTTTGTTTATTTTTACATTAATCTATCATTTTACAATATTGATTTATTTATAATGATAATATTGCATGTTGAACAACTGCATAATTTATTTCCAAATTTCAGGTTTCGCCAGCCCCTGATATATTGAAGCTTCAAGTGCCACACATGGTTCATGGAATGTCAATGACAAGTACCGATCCTTCAGGATTGATTCCAGGTTATACTGAAAAATATTTGATTATAGATCTCGGTCACCTTCGCCTCTATCAATACTTGAATATATGATATACAGCACCTTATTTTGCCACATTGCCTAATTTATGTAAAATGAAGGGTTTTTTTTGCAAACATGAAGATTTATCTTGACTTCGAAACTTTCTGTTCTGAGCGATTTACAAGCATGATAAAATCAATAAAATTATGCGACATATTTTATGAACTTTTTTTTACCAGAAATGTTTTTTATTTGTAGTTAACAGATAAACTCAGTTATTACAATATGGTATTTCCAATTTATAATTGTGTGTGGTTATGACTTCAGGTGCACTCTTTAGGCCGAAATCTATTCTGAAGAAGACTAATTCATTCACGATGATGAGACCGTTAATTAACAATAACACATCGCCACAAACTCCTATTCCGCACCCTTCGGTTTATAGTACTGTCACTGGTGCAGAAAGCAGGTAAATATTTGGTCATCAATATATAAATTATCATTTCTAAAACAATCAAAGCTGTGATAATAATCGTCTGTCAATTTTGTTACGATATAAAAATAAAATAAATGAAAACAAGATTCACAATTTAGGCAAGATTAGGCAGGGAGTATAAAATATATCTATCATACAATAGATTTGAAGGTCTAGCTAGTGCTAATGAAAAGCTCTATAAAATATGTGTAATTTAACTTCTATATATTTTTTTGGAGACCTAATTTTGTATGATTTTCGAATCTTGTAAAACTTGGATTTATGTTACACGATGTTTTCATGGAACCATGTAACTGTATTACACACGGGCCGAGTGTATTTTCATAAAACTATTTAACGAAATTGATTAGTGAAAAGTACTATTACTGATTATTAAGTACTGTTTAAATTTGAAGAAAAAACTTATTAGATTAATAACCATCAAGTTTATTTATATTAATCGTAACTTTTTTTAGAATCCGTCTTGCATTTGAAGCTATCTTTAAAAAGTCAACAACTCTACAAGACGTTAAACCAGACCCAGAGCTTGGAGGAGGAGGAAGTCCAGGGAGCCCTGAAGAAAGAGACGGGCAGGGTGATGGAGACTATTACACACCTCCTCCTGTGATAACACCAAGAAGTCCATCTATTAATAAGAAAGTCCAACTTGTAAGGGAATATATCCATCATTAAATTATAAAATTACTTGACTATGGGTAAACCTCTTAAAGGGAAATATATGATTAATATGTTTAGGCTTAAAACTTTTTTTGGGATTTCGGGAAAGGCTTAATTAATTTTTGTTCATAAGAAAATAACCAAATATTTCTTAAATTAATAGTTACATGCTAAACTTTTGCCCAATTTTCCCACCACAGCTCACTCGATCATTGGTCAGATATATAAATCTTAGAGCTGTGGGAAAATTTTCATGTTCATTTAAAGTATGGTCCTATTGGCTTGAGCTAATCATATGCATGAGCTATCAATATAGATTGTGCAGGTGTTATAGGATATATGAGATATTTAGGCTTATATTTAAAAAAATTGTATCACGATAGCCCGGAGAAAGAGTATGTGACATGTCAGTAGCGGAGCAAAGAGCATGGGAGCAGACAGAAATGGCAATGCCGGCTGATTTCATGCGAATGAGAGATGACAAGGGAACCTCAGCTGACGGCTACTGTTGTCGAATTGACCCTGCGCCATTTCAACTGGTCGAGAAGACTTCACTTCTTAAGGTATAGTGCTTCTATTGATTGTAACCGATATATTATATATATGTAAACTAATATAACTTATATATAATGAGAAATATATGCATTCTTTTTGTTTTATATATAAGTTAAGCAAATTTTAGAACAGAACAAAAAAGTATAATGACATGCCATTTAGTCTGCAGCAATTATTTGAAATGTATATGTAATGATTTTGTAGTTTTTCTGAATGATTGAATCATGGGTGTGCATGTGACACTTTCAGCACATATCATGAGTGGTGAAAAGCCTGACTTGTTTTTTTCAAACTTATGATTATTGGTTAGTTTGAAAAGACTATGCATTTTGAGTCAAACTTAGATGTTGAGGGTTGAGGTGGAATAGCCATTGCTTACCAAAGAAATATAGTCACAGACATTAAAGATTATACATTATGTATGTAAGTTATAAAAATGTCACATTACGATTAAAGGAACATAATTTATTCGGACAATTATCATTGACACTACCAATGAACCTTGTAAAACTTCTTCATTCTCTTTCACTTGCTTAGTTTCGAGGATATTGAATTTATATATCTTCCATCTTCTCCATGTCAAGTAGGCCTTTTAAATCTAATCTACCCTTCTTGTCTATTTAAGATTTGGTTAAGAGTTGGGTGCCTTCAAGATTGGAGATGTTAGACTATGATGGGCATTATCGATGCACAATTTTATGGCTATATTTTTCTCACCTTGTTGAGGTTTTTTAAAGAAAAAATAGTATTATTCTGCTAGAATTAGATTCATGATGTTGAATATTTTTTCATTGAAATAACATTATATTTGCAGGTGCATTCGTTGTTCTCAATGGTTGGTGTGGACATGGCTTACGTGACAGCCATCGGCCGTCTTATCGGAGTCGTCGGACTTAAAGAAGTAAGATGAATTTCAATTTCTCTTGGTGTACTTTTTAAAATATATCATATTACATGCAACATTTATGCTTAACTTATATATTCAAGTTTATTCCACAATATTTTCTGAAACTTGATAAGGTGTCCTCAATAAGGTACTTGTTGTATTTTCATTCATTAATTCACATTGATGTATTTTTAAGTTGCGGCGAGCTATTGAAGAGGTTAATAGTGGTACATTTGTTAAGCCACCACCGGTTAATCAAGAGGATCCTGAAACACCTGAAAAGGTTCCCCTGGATGCTGAAACAACTCCAGATCAAGAAGAAAGTGTTCCGCTTGCCACAAATCGACATGACTGATCTCTAAAAAGAGAAAATATTGTTTATTTATTGAAAGTGTAGGATAAGACTATATCAGATTGTAATAATGTATATCTACTGAAAAATTTCTGGTCAGCTGTTGCTATGTTCGCTCCCCAGTGAAACATATTGCCATTATATGGCACTTCTAAGATTACTTATTACTTGATTGTTGTGATGGTTATTTGTATGCCATATAGGTATCGAAAAGCTCTGTCGAATATATCCTGTGTAAGTACTTTGAAATACTTGAAAGAAAGAACAGATAAAGCTTATGCCCCTTCTGAAGTGCATGTAGCACATTGAATCATCACAATAAACTATGAATGGTTTCTGTGGCAACTTTTTTATTTTTCAAATGAATTATGGATGCAAAGTGAAAAATTATTGTTTTTATTATCATGTGATAGATTTATCAATGTGGTATTGGTATTATTGCATTACCAAATTTAATTGAGACCAATGGTTGCAGCATAATAAATTGGTGAGATAGCAATATATATTTTTAACATCTAAACTTATACTGCTAGTGAAGTAAATATTTAATAATACGGTGCAAGTAATTATTTTTGAAAAAATTTGTGTATATAATATTAAATATAGGATAAATAATTAATTGTTGATTTTGTCTTCTGTAGAATTGAATAATATAATGACAGCCAATTATTGATAGATGTGGAGAATATTTTTAAATAAAGACATACAGTTGAATGTTCATAATAAAGTCAAGGTTCTAGTGAGTAATCCGTAATTGTTTGAAAGTAAGCAGAAGAAACTAAAAGACCTAGGAATTTTGAGGAAACTTTACATTTACTTTACTGTGGCAATCAATACATGTGGCATAAAGGTAAATTTTCATTCATTTTTTTTGTTCATTCGTGCTTCTACTTGATTATGTATGAATACCAATGGTTTTCAAAACGATGAGTGTTATGAGTATTATGTATCAACTTGAGACTTGATATTTTCAAAATTATATTTATTCATTATATTAATTATTATATATATAAAAACATTTATGAAGGCAGTAAGTGTTTTCAGAAAATAATGTCACAAAATTTATATAATTTACATAGAAGATCCTATCACCTGGATACTATATCCTTTTAACAGAAATAGGAAATGCTACATTTTCTTTGTAAATTTGATTGTTTTATTCAGGCTTCATCAAAGTGTTTATGTTAATGGTGTCCAATATTTCTTATATTGATTTCTCACAGAGTATAAGATCAGTTATGCTAATTTTATTTATTTTTGTATATAAATACGTACATACCTATTTGTGAATAGGTTTCAGAGAAATATTGTTAATTAGTGATCTTATTCTTTTATTATTGATGTTTTCTAATGGTTACCCTTTCATTTTTATTATCTTATTAATTTATCCACTATTGCTTAGTAAATAATTTATCAAAAATTTAAAAATTTACCATAATCGATGAACATTTTGTGATAAATTTTTATATCTCTAATATAATAATATTCTGAAAGAAATATGTTTAATGGATCGCGCAGCAATATTTTTATGCACTATATTATTTTTATTTTAAAGAAATGATTTAGTTATCAGAAATAACCCATGATATAAACATTCAACAATTATAAATTATGATACCAGTTGAAAATATGATTTTCCCAATTTACCTGTCAAAAGTACATTTTCTGTTGAAGATTCGCTTTGCACATCAGGCTTTCTCGAAAAAAGTTCGTCATATGATCTTTTAAAGGTAATGGAGATAGGAGAACCAGTAGGATAAAAAGATATATAAAGGGTCTTACAATGTTGGGTGAATGCTCTAGAGCAGGATGGAGTCCATACCATAAATGATCTGAGATCGAAAACTAGGCAAGCGGCGATAGTGAAAAACGTGTTTAAGTTGTACAATAAATATAGAACATTGTGTGTTTTAGAGAATCTTTGAATATAAGTCTTGATAATGTCTACTAAATATATATTATGTATGTAAGTTTTCGTTTTAAGCACCCAAATATTTAAATCGGTCATAATTTAAAATATCGTTGATTTAATTGACAACACATTTAATTGAAAGAAATTATTCCATTAGTATTTATTAAATGCCTATAACTGATATAAACAGTTCATTTAATATTATATTATACTATGTCGCATTGTTAGAAACATTAAATCAATTAATGCTGGCGACTGATGGTGCTTGATGGAAATTGATTTCAAACTGAAACCTGTTTGAACTTCATAAACTTTTATGTGGTCTATTATTTGTGATCGGAGTTTCGCTTTTCAAACTCTGAATAAAATATTATTTAAGTGTTCATTATATAAAGTTTGTGTACACGCAGCCTGAATATGGCAAAAGGTTAATCCTGGATTACAGATAGTGATCTATATGCAAGTTTATAAAGTTGAAATAGATTCTATTCTAGAATTAAAACAAATTCCATTTTCATGGAATCTTGAGTTAATAGATTAATTTATATTGTGTTTTAGCAATTTATTTGCATTTATATGTAGAAAAATCATTATTTAATTTTTATACAATGAGCAATGTCCAAATAAAATGGCATGCTTTTTGTTAAAACTATGCATTATTTAGTAAGGTGAAGATATTTTACGAATAAGATAAGACCATTTAATTATATTACCCCAAAAGTATTAAACATGCAAATGTCCACGTGTTAAAGCCAGCACTGTATTCCTACATTTTTTAATTAATTTAAAAGGTCCCAAGTTTTTTATAGATTTAATATCATGACCCTCTAGAAAAGTGTTCGAAAAGCCTGGGAAACCGGTCCTGATTTTAAAAAAGTGTACTGTGAAAATAGTGTTAATTGATTTTATATCCTTACAATTTTATACTGATCACACTGAGCATTGATTGACAGTAAATGAAATGAAGTTTGTGTTGTTCTTACACAATTCAATTTCTTATAAATAAGTAAAAACCGGACTGCTATAATTGTCCAAATGTAGGCAATATGGTACATATTATTTTATGCATTTGGTTTTTACTTGTGAATGTGTATTATTCCGTCGAAAAATGTTAAGTAGGCATTTCATAACGTTTTATAGTTATTATAAAAATGTCATTTCAAAAACATTCTTCATTTTCCAACATTTTTATTTTGAAGATTTGGTCAGACTATACTGGCCAGTGAGTCTATTCCTTATATATGAAAGGTTGGATAAATATTTATAAATGCACACGAGCAATGTGCCTTTGACAACATGAGTAAATATATATATATTTATATATGTATATAAGCAAAAACAATTAAATGTATATTGTCCTATTCTGTAGTTATTATTTTTATATAATGATTACAATAATTTTGGTTGCCGTTCAGAAAAACACTATAAGGTTTTTTTTACTTAAGCAACAGTAAAAAAAAAAGTTTTGTAATATCAAGATTCGTCCATAATATCAGTATATTGGTTAAATATTAACCCTCATCCTTATTAATATCAATCGACAATACTTAACATAAGATAGTTTTTGGAAAATTTGTTTTATGCATATATTGGTTAAATTATTGATGTAATTTATTGAAAATTGTCATACACAATATATTACTCAGTACAATAAAAACAGTATTATATAATGAGATTTTTATTTTTATTTTAACATTTTTACTAAAAAATAACTATTTTTTATAAAGTTACAAGTTTGATTTCATAAGTGGTAATCGTTTTCTTGGTTTTCAGAATTTTGGATTTAAAATATTGTTTTGTAAAAAAGTAATCCATTTGATTGAACAATCAGTAAGGATAAGGCTATTCTTAAATATTAGGAAAATCTAGAACCTTGGTGGACTATTTGAAATAGAAAGTGATGGTGAGTTTTAGGCACAACCAAATGACAAGTGAAGACTCGAAGAAACCTTGGGCTATTTCAGGTTTTATAAGAGAAATTGAAACAAACAATTTGTGAAACAAATTATTTATTTTTTAGAAATTTTATAACAAATAATCAGTAACAGATTTTCAATAAATAGATTTTATCAAGTATGTATGTACAACAATTTTGAATTTCAGTCAGCAATTAGTCAGTAATAATTTAATGAGAATTGGGAGTTTTTCCTTACTCATTAAAAATTGAATACATTATGGATAAAATGTTTCATTAAACACTAAGGCACACTAGCGTGTAAATTAAGACCTAAGTCAATGTAAAAAAAACTTGAGAGATATTAAATTAAAAATGCATTATTAATAAATATAACCCAAATGGGTAAATTGTGTTAGTTTTTTTTTTAATGTAGAATAGTCTGCATGCCAAGAAAAATATTTAGAACTCGAAACGAAAAATATTCAATATAGGATTTCTAAATGCAATAAATATTTTTCCAGTGAATTGATGAAATTAACAAAATCAAAATTTTTAACATGGATAATTTTTTAATTTTAATTATTTAGTTATTACTGTTTAACAGCACATTATTTTAATTATATTATCACAATTTTGGCCTTAATCAAGGAGCACGTAGAAAATGAAACAAGAATGACAAAGTTGAAAATGAGGAGGAAATATATTCACCGAGTCAAGCCTACATGTTAGTTGTTAATACATTGATGTATCAATTTGCAATTGATTTAGGGCTACAAGTCTTGGTAAGAGTGTTCATAATTTTTCAGTAGTTTTAAATGTTTTTTATTATCATATTTATAAAAAAATACATTTATAAAACTACCATAATATTTATTATAGAGGTTTTAATATAAAATTGACTTAATACTTATACTTACTGTTAGTTATTAGTGTAAAAATGATGTTGACTTACCATCATTCCATCAAGTCAATAAATTTGTTAATCCTTACTATGTATACAGTTGATATAATTGGCGATACAGACAAATTCATTATGGACTGGTATTGCCACACTGGCTTTTATATTAAATCATGTTTGGAATAATACTTGGACATAAATATGGTAATAAATAGAATGTTTTGAAGATACAAAAATGACTGGTGAAAATATGTATTCATAAAGAAGCTATATGATATATTACTAAATAATGTGATGCTATTTTATCAATTAAAATCAGAAGCTATGCTGTCACATTGATCAAATGAACATGAAATATTGTGAAATAATCATAGTCTATCATTTTAAAATAGAAACTTGCTTATGGAAATTTAAAATCCCATTGATGTATAGAATATAATGTAACATGAACGAAATTTTTATAATATCTGTGTATAGGCTATATATGATATTGTCTATTGAATGTCTTACAAAATGTGTTGATTTTTATTTAATAATTGTTTGTCAGGCGGCAAATTAATAATATAAACGACTGTTAAACTAAAACTATAGTCCTTAACAGAAAATTTTACATATAATTTCACAAAATGGGAATAGATTTACAACTTTGGAATAAAAATAAATAAATAAAATACTTCACATATCAATAGAAAATCTGATAATTAACATCATCTTATCTTGCATATAGTCACTCACTGATAAAAAATATATCAAGGATTAAAAAAGTCAGTATCAAAAATTCCACACGGTTTTCAAGATTATCATATCACTAAATTATGTAATAGTTTTTTAAATCATTCATCTTAACATTATCATTTAAGGGTTCTTATTTAGAAGACATTTCCAGATACATAGAATGTTGGTTTTAGGTTCAAATAGTTATTGGAGGAAATATGTAGCTGACTGAAAAAACTACATTTTCACTGATTTGTTATTGTGGTCTGCTCAATTCTGAAAAAAGATATATATATATATTGGTATGATTATTCATTGAAAATTGTTTTCCGAAACATATCGGTATCTACCATTTTTTAGAAGCTATCTGAACTCTCAACTTTCATCCTATAAGCATGTCAGGCCATGAAGTATATTTTATGTTACAGTACAATTTTCAACAGTATGTTTTATTACAAATTCGAATTTGATTGTTGCATATTACGTATGGCTGTTTTGAGATTTCTGTCAAACGCCATCAGTTGATTGTATTAATTCATAACAGCAAAGTTTTTAATGTTTTTAGTAGAGATAAAAGTTTTTTGAAACATTATTTCTAATATAATAAATGAATTTCTCTTGTATTTTGAAAGAGAATTCCATGATAAAACATTTTTCAAATATTAAGAAGTTTGTTGTGCATCAAGATATTTTTTATGATATAGGTGCATGTTTGTAAGTAACACTAAACAGATAAAGCGTTGTCATTATACTCATGTTATGTTCATCAGCCTTATGTCAGATATTCGTATTAAATAGTTCATCATTTGGTTGACTTGAAGTTTTTGGATTCGTGCTGTTTCATTCGTTTATCACTAAGTTAATAATTTTGATTTATAAAAAATTAAGTGTATAAAAATAATATATAGTCACATTATATGTTTGATTATAACATTATGGTCAGGTTAATTAATTGAATAAACCTAAGTCAGATTTACAATCCTTTCATTACAATTAGTTATTTTTGCATTGGTAAAGTTCTTCTTCTTCTTGTTTTTAGTCATTATTTGAAGCTGGGTTATCATCAGAAATCCTAAAAGTTGAATATAATAATTGAAATAAAGGCTCTTATGGTACAAATATATACAAAATACTTTTTTGTAATATATAATATATATATATATATTGTATTTTACTAGTTATTGTGCGCGCTTCTAAGCTGGAGGTTACATGGCGGAGTAATTGAATTTTAAAAATTATTATGCAGTTGTATGTTTTGAGCCTAGAAATTCCAGTACCAAAGTGCAAACATATATAGTATAAAATATCTCATAAAAAATTACCAGGGTCATTCTTCGAAAGAGTAACTTTGCGGATGTGGCTGATCTCTTGTGGCTTCTAGGATGGGCTGAACATCGCCTAAGAGAGGTCGTTCACTAGGATCTGCAGCCCAACATTTTTCCATCAACACCCAGCAAGCCTCCGAGAATTCTGGAAGACGCTCAGGACGGAGACCTGCGTAGAAAAAAATAATTATCAATATTGCAAAATTTTAATTAAATATTATAATACTTATATGCTGAGACTTTTAGGTGACATACACATGTTCATTTCTCATACTGATATCTCTCAGTTTGTGCAACCAGTCTTCTGATTGATCATGCCATTTTACTAGCCATCAGAAAGAGAAATTGATTTCATATCTCAGATATCGAAAAGTCTTTGGTATGTAGTAATTAACACATTGAGAAAAATTCTGCTTCCGTATTTATCATGTGGCAAATTATTATACCAGCTAGTAAACCTTGTAAAACATAATTACAGACTTCAACGATTTCGTCACATGTGTGTAGGAGTTAATATAGTATAATTATATATTATAAATTATTATATTAGTTATCCCCAGAGTGTTGAGCTAACTGCATTTTTAATTTCAGTTATTTTAATAGTTCAGTGAAAGGTTTTTTTACAAGTTTTTTTTCTATAAAATAACCATATAGCATGTAAACTAGTAGACAAAATTAATTTCGAATACATTGGAAACAAAAATAAACATTGAAAACATGCTATGTGGTTCTTTTATACAAAATAATACTTCAAAATTACTCCTTTAAATTTTGGCATGGCGAAATAAATACCCCCCTTTTGTCTAAATTGTAAACAAACAAACCCATTAGACCTGGATACCCTTTGGTGAAAGCCTGTCATTATCATGAGATGACAAATATTTCTGAATCATAAATTATGCGCCCTTTTTTAATATACATGCACAATTTATGGGATAAATTTTGGGGACGGAGTTGTAGTATAAATATGAATTATAGGCTGTATTTTATGAAATTAAAAAAAAAAACATATTTTGATGGATGGATCAACTTGGATAGATCAAAACAACAGCTGAACAATTTGCTCTGAGGCACTAAAAATGGTCTGAAATTGTGTATAAATATACCTTTTTCGACTTTATTCCAGAGTTGTTCTTTGCTTTGAAAATGCTCGAAAGCTGAAGGAAGTTTCACTGTACCAGAACAAACGTACCTGTAGAAATAAAAAATAGAATAATTTAAGCTGTCATTAAATATTACATATTTATCATCAGGCAATAGAGAAAAATGTGAAGTCGTGATTATACATACCAAAAAAGTATTCCGAAAGCATATACATCAACAGAGCTGTCATAGTTTCCTGAGAGCAGTTCGGGTGCCATGTGGACAGGTGTTCCGACAATGGATCCTGACATCATGGCTTCAGGAATGCAAAAACCTAGGTCTGTCAATTTCGCTCGGTTATTTTCATCTAGCAAGACATTTTTCAGTTTAATGTCTCGATGCAGCAACCCTTGGGAGTGGAGGTATCTAATACCTAAAATAATTTAAAGAGTGAAAATAGAAAAAAAAATAGATTATTGCATAGTGAAATGATGTCCGATGAAATTATGTAGACTTCATTATTAACCTCTTTAGTGCTTATGACGTATATATCCGCGAGGCATAGTGCGTAACTGTGCGTAACTGTAACGTAATGATTTTATTCGAAATGAAAAAGTAAGAGAACGGACTATGCAGCCACTTATAACTGACAAAGTGAAGCTGCGACGCT
>JAGVSQ010000620.1:0-36726 GCA_022683975.1 Rhyacophila evoluta | reverse complement strand
ACCGATATTTTAGAATGTGCTCTAGAGTACAAAAAGGTTGGGAACCCCTGATCTACCTTATATAATAATAAGTTAATACATTTTTTTTTTTGATACTACTTGATCTATTAATCCATTTTGATTATCATATCAAAGAAGACACTTCTTATAATATAGACCAAATATAAATTAATCACTATGACTGTTTTTTCCCCATAAATTACATATACAATAGTTAATCATCACATAAACATCACACTCGGCATATAAATCACAAAAACATAAAAATAATGTACCATAGATTTATTATATATTGAATATCTATTATGTTCATGTCTGTAAATATAAATATGAAATAAAAATCTGGTGAGTATTATGGCCTCCATACAGTTATACCAATAAATATATTTGCAAATTCATCATAGCTTTTAGAGGGTATTATATTTTTCAAAGTAAATCATTTATCATCAAAAGGAATTATATATTATATGCTTTATGTCATAATTTACCTGTAATTGATCATGGTAACGGAGGAAATATATATTTATCGTAATATGTATATCATCAAACATGCTTATATCAACGGGATTATAAGAAAAAAACATATGCGGAAATTCGGTGAAATATATCAAATATCCATTACATGAGCTTAATTTGTACGAGCTTTTGAAATTACAACGTAATTTGTTGAACTTTATAATAACTTAACAAAAGAAGACGTAAATTTATTATTTCAATACAGATAATATTATATATAAATATTCATTATTTTATTGATGAAAGATATATTTTTAATAAAATATGAATGCTTTGATAATTATTGATTTCATGTAAAATAAATAATACGATGAAAATATCACCAGATTCTATTTAGCAGTTTTTATCGAAAAATACGAAATTTAAGTACATAGGACTTTAAAAGAAGAAGTTTTTGTTGCTTAAATACACTCTTAAAACTTTAAACTTGCGATACTGATTTATTTCGATAAAAATAATAAATAATTTATTTTATGATGACAAAATATCTTATATAAAAATAGTTTAACATTGGTTTCGATTATATTAATTATAATCTATATTTTAGTGTGTTATTTCAATATAATAAATCTCTATAAAGGAGAATTACAAGTACGAACAATTTAACTATACTCTTTAATATAATGTAGTACGTTTTCTTTATCAAAGGTTTAATTATTTGCGTTAGAAATTATTGTTCTAATGATAGATTTTATGTGAGAAATATTTGTCAATATCCTAAATTTAAATCTGTCGAGCAAAAAAAAAGTTCTAATTTTACATCGCAATAATTATATTCTTATTTTTTCGAATAAGTGGCAGCACTGAAGTATCCATAATAAATTATTAAAATAATTCTCCCTTTTCGATTTTATTAGTTCTAGGAAGCACATGTTTGAATTAAAATCTTGCGGTAATTTATGGCACCCTGTGACTATCAATAATAATTCACAACCCAAAACCCATTTGTCTCTTTCTTTCTAGTGGTGGGACGAGGTCATGGACATATTTGATGGGGTACGAATACTTTACATCACTTTATTTTAGTTTTAAAAGCACTCACTACCTCACAATAGCGCTGAAAACTTTATAGAAAAGAATTTAGCAATATACTTAGTAAATAACAAACGAAAGTTTTCTTTCAAATACGTTATTGATAACCTGGTTACGGATAATTATTAAGGCTCTATAAATCTTACTGAATAAGGAATACATGGGTCGAATATTAATATAATTTTATTGATATATTTCACACTTTCTTTGCAGTATATATAATACATTTGTATTTATTAACAACTCTGTAACACACATTTTCATTATTAAACAATATAAATGTATACGTTTTCATATTAGTGCAGATTAAACAAATTTAACACGTTTTCTATTTTAACACTTTTAGATATTTGATCTATACGACTTTAAATTAATACTCGTGTTTTTCAATATTAAAATATATGTTTTTTCAATAACAGTTTTCAACTTATTTTTCTAATATTTTTCCTTATTACCTTATTAGCTCTATTTTGGGATGTTTCTATAAATTCAATAGATCGAAAAGTTTTGAGATTAATGTTTTAAAGCCTTCAAGGCATTCACTCCAACTTACATCGTGTTGAATAGGATTAATAGTCGTCAGGAAAAACTATTTTCTAAAATTATAATTTTCATTAAATAGATGCAAACGATTAAAGCCAGAATTTACGATTTTAATTTCCGTATATTTATAGTTTTTTTTTAAATGCAAAAAGCCCGATAGGTTGAGTATATGACTGACAACCAATCCACGTGTAAAATAACCTTTTTGTAATAGAAAGTCATACGTTCTACGTGTTTTGAAGTAGACTAGTATAGAGAATAAATATCTAGTATAGAAAAAGGAGAGAAATATATAATAGAGATCGCTGAATATAAAAGAATAGGTTATTTGTCGTATACATCGGTCATTATTCAGCTTTAATGTTTTTTTCTGAAGCTACTTCTCACAAAATATTCTTTATATAAACATCGATCATTATTACATTAGATGAATCAACTTTTTAACGATGGAAAATGTATTTTATTATGCAATTAGTTTTGTCGTAAAATATGATAAATCAAATATTAGTTTCAAACCCAAATATATGTCACACTTCATTATAATTAAAAATGAATTAGATATTAGTTATTCAAATCACTTAAACATTGAGTACTTATTTTAATAGATCTACACAATTATCTTTAGTAAACCGTTCTTTGCACACATCAAATACAAATTTCACAAACGCCTTAAAATGTATTCCAGTTATATAATATATAGAATAGTTGTTTGTTAGACATGGATATAATTTTAGTGTCCTAATCACATCACGATACACTTTCATACAATTCCAAACAAAAATATCCATTCATTAAAACTACCCTTAAAAACTGGCTTATTGTACCCCGTTGGTTTTCGCCCTCCGTCGATCGTCACTCGCCGCTCACGTGTGCAAAACTCCGTTCACGTGTCCGCCCACCCCACCGAACCTTAGTGGTTGGATGAAAACTCTCCACTTCCTCCGTACAGCACTCTACTGGCGAGAGCTATCCAGCGGAGTGTAAGGTTTCTTTTAACACGTGACCACTTCTTGAATGCTCATCTGTTATTATTTAGTATCGACTTCTCGCGGCTTAAGAAAAGAAATGTATTAATTACTTGAAAGTAAATGTATTCTTGTAAACAACCCTCCACTTATCGAAAATGTTGTATGCATGAAAGATTATCAAACATTATGTCATACCATTTGAATAAATATATAAACAATTGATTAAAACAATCAACAGACTAGCTTTTTTATATCTAAGAAAACACAAAAATTAGATTTTGTATACACATACTTTTAACGAAATCATACATCGAAATTATTCAATAAAAAAAAATATCACAACCTATCAAGTTTTATATTCAAACTACGTAATTTCTCTCTATTTTTAATGAAAAAATCTATATAAATAATTCCTTCTTAGTAAATGGTTTAAATTTTTGCACAAAAATGTTTTTTTTCATTGAAGGTATCTTGTCCAAATTTTGAATTGATATGCTAAAATAAATTGAGATTTTTCCATGAAAACTTCACATACTACGAAATACTACTACTTTATGTAATAAAATGTAATATCTACCTAACAAAGAAACTCATTCGTATATTAAAATATAATATTTTTGTAAGTCAAGCGGTGGGCTTTATATTATTAATATCATCTGCTTGAGTGCTATTTACATATATGCGTAACTATTGGAAATTTTTTTCGGATATATATCTATACTCCTTTTTTTGAGCCGTGTAGAACTTACTCTTTCCCACTGAATTTTCTTGAACAACTATGCTATTTCTTGTTGTCTGTTATCGTCTTTTGCTTTGAACTGTGAAACAGCGTATATGTCAAGCTGCCATTTGCCATTAGCATGCATGTCCAGTATATATTATATACGTCGTTTAAATATTAAATTTATGCTCTGAATTTTGTTGGATTTAAATGAGAATTTTGATTTTTATCGACTTTGATCGGGATTCATTCTTGGAATTTGTTCATAGATGATCCATTGGTAAGTATAAATTTGTACGCAATGTCTTTTTATCGACCGACGCTTGTCTCGACGTCCACTTCAAAAACAATGGACGACATTCATACACAACGGTGAAAAAATCCCATCGATGTTTGAAAAATCTAAATTTAAATTAAATCCTCAAAATGTAAAGCTTAATTTTCATATTATACGACGTATATAACATTATTTCCTTCTTCAAAAAATCGATCGTTTCAGCATGTTTTATGTGTGGTATATTGCATTCAAATTACTATTGTATATATGTTAATTAATATGCACATCTATACTATAACTACTAACAAAATAAATATGTATCTATTACTCCTATAAAAAAACTCGAATGCCATTTTTATCTAAATATGCTTAAAGAGTGGGTATGGCTTGAGCATAATTAGTTTTAAGAAAAATGATTTATGAATAATTTATAAGCAATAACTATATCTTAATTTATTTAATTACATTTAAAACAAAAGTCCATTTTTATTGATTAGTAATAATTTAAAGGTAAAATATTATGATAGTATTTAAAATTTGCAAGGATATCGGTATGGAAAAAAATCTTTAAATCTAGTCTTATATTTTTTTCATTGGGATAAGTTATTTCTTTAGTCATAACGTATTTGTATAAGATTTTAAAATCGTATATAATATATAAAAACTATTGGATGCTTTTCCATAAATAATTAAAACGTATATTGCATTATTTGAATCATTATATATCTCACTTTCTATTTTTTCATACACTGTATTTTCAGAAATCACAAAACACAATTTTATAATACAATTTGTTTTCAATGTTATGTAATACGTTGATTATTCTTGATATAATCAACATTTGGAATTTTTTTTTACTATCATCAAATATTTTTCAATTCAAGGTAAGTATTTCATAAATATATTTTTCTCACATTGTAATTTTTTTTATTTTTATATCACACGTAATTAATCTTTCTGCGTAGCTATATACGTATTTTTTATTATTATCCATTATGTCGTACACGGATTCCTAGGGGACAGTCAACTAAAAATCTATCGATCGTTTATTATTATAACTGAGCTAAATAAATACATTTTTTCCGAAAATTTCATATTTTTTTATATTCAACACTAAATCCCAACATTCTTTGTTACTTAGTAAATCGAGCTTGATTAATTTTTCAGTATTTTTCGGATTCCTGAAAATTTACAATAAATCTATTTTTACTGCTGAAGTTTTAATATGATATATGTACAGATATGTCTCGAAATTGTTATTTTTATTGTTAGAGTCAATAATATGTTCAATATAATTAATTACACATATATTTATTCGTAGCCCAATCGTGTTTCATTAGAAAAAAACACACACACTTATGAATCGCTATTTAACATGAATTATGCAGTAACATAAAATATACATAATTTTGTTTTGTATTAAAGTACTAGACATATTTTAGTGTATTGAGTGGCTAACAACCATTATCTTTATCATTATATTCGAAAACCACTTATTAAGACTTTTTCATTTCTTATGCTAATAATCATTTCTACAGAAACATGATACGAATAGTTCTCGTCGTGGTTAATGGAAATAGTAAATAAAAATAATGTGAATACGTGACTTTTTTGTATGAATTAATAATTTTACAATATTTTTTCAGCAATTGTCGAACGCGTCTTTACAACAACAGCCTCAGTTGAACAACAAGCACAACGCTTCTTCATCCACGTTGTCGAAGTCGTATATGGCTCGGTGAGTTTTCACGTAATACAAATAGAAAAACTATATGTATAAAATATTTTCTTTTCCCAATTATTGCAATTGTATCAAACTATCAACAAGCATTTATTTTATGTGTATATATGAAAAATGGTTGTTTTTGATTACTACCTGAGGGTGTCAAAAACAAAAACGCTACTGTATATAACAAAATTATTCAAGTAAATCGTGTATGTGTATCTCCTCATAACCGTATATAAAATCTATAGCAGCCTATTTAAACTGAATTGAAGCACACTTACAAAAAAGTATTAGACTTTTAATATCAGCGCACTTTACGTGGCATCCTAAGTTTCCGGTAATTTATATTCACTCCCGGGACATTCCCGTCGAATACAGTAGATCGCTCATGATATCAAAGCTCCGGTATATGCCTGATTCACTTATTTCTTGCAAGCTTTCCTTGTTGAATTATTAATACTCTCGTGAATTAATGTAATTAATAATACAGCTACATAAAACATATTCAAATATAAATAAGTTTTAATTTAATAGATATTCTTTTCTCAAGTTAATTCTTAAATTTTATTTAATAATTTCTCATATCCATATGATAAACCAGACACACGGAATAAAATACTGAAGTTATTTATATAACAGTGAAGTGAATTTTCTGATACTAGATAAATAAATCAATCAAGTGCTTAAATCCACTAATTAAAAGCTTTAATCCGACGGTTCTTCAACTGTGGGTCACTGAAATCTAAAGCAATAATAATATAGAGCGATATAAAAGCTTCTGTATGTTAGTCGAAATTAAAATTACTACGAATTGTCCCCCCGGTAGCGTATTTGGTAGCGTGCGCGCCTAGCAATCCAAAGAATGCGGGCTCAATTCCCCGTCTGTCGGATTTTTTAAATCTTAAAATAAAGGACTGGATATCCATTAGTTTGAACAATTGTCTGACAAACAAATTTCGCGAAAAATAATTTGTCATTCTTCACATTGTGGAGATCTATATACTCCATTTTCGAAGTGAACATCTTCACACTGTGTAGATCCATATGCTCCACTTTGGGAGCGAACATAGTATATACAAAGAAACGACAAACAGTATTTGGATGTAAAAATATCAGATACCATTTAATATATTTTCACTTTTCTCTGAAGGAAGGGTTACAGTTTTAAAAAGTTTTACATTCTCTGCAACAAGTGTTACAAGTTTAAGGCCCTGTTTTAAGCTACACTGAGTTAATAAGAATAAGCCTCTAAGGCGTCGAGAGATGATTGCTTATCTGAATCTATATTAGATAGAAGATTATAATTTTGAAGAGAGAATTAAAAGTAAATCTTTAAAGTTGTAAATTTCCGATTTATATTTTCAGGGGGCTTTGAATATTATTAATAGAAGCATAATATTTAAACAGATGTGCAACATTTAATTAGCCTAGATCATAGGATCCCAAATTGGGCGGTACCTCTTTTTTGTAGGTCTGGAGGTTTTAGGGGGCGTTTAGACGGTTTAGGGGTCGGGAGCTTCTTATAGAAGAAATAAATAATCATACGTTATGCGAGCTAATAAAAATCAAGAAACTTATTGTATAATTTTGCAAGCTTTTGGGGGGCGTTCAAGCATTTTGAGAGCATTGGCTTCTTACAGAACAAAATCATAATTACATTGCGTGAGCCATAAAATACGAGAAACATATAATTTTGCAAGCGTTTTGTATTGTTAACAACCAACCACTATACGAAATCTTTTTAACCCGTAAATTTACAATTGAACTATTAAAATATCAGAATTGATTTTACTAACATGGCTACACAAAAAAAAAATATTTTCCATATAATAATATTATTAAAATTGAATATGTTGAGTAATTTATGTAATATCGCGTTTTCAAGGTTCAATTCTCATTTACCGACGAAAATTAAATACGACTTAAATCAGTTTTTGTTCACACAATTCAATGGAAACTGATCAATCGCTTCAGTTTTAAAATGTCGTCGAAAGCTGTTAGGCGTTATAGTACGCACAACTGATAAACATTATTAGTTTTAATATGGTGCCAAACGTGGTTATAAGTCATATGAACACGTGCCGTGACCAGTTGAAAGCAAAGTTGACTGTCAACTAAAGTTCACACATTTCAATTCAAGTTTCGATTCGGCAACAACCAACAATAAATGGCGGATGACTCATCAGTTGAGCAATAAAATCGACTAGGTCAAAATTTTGTTGATCTACTAAAAGTTGATAAAATCTATTGAAACAAATATTCACACTATAGTTTCATTCAACTTTTGTTGATCAACTATAATCGTTCGAAAGTTGAATCGTGAAAACGCGCATAGTCATAAAATTATCAATATTTAAAACGTTATTAAATAAAACAAAAGATAAATTTAAGGTATGTTATTGTTTACGAATTTCATTAAAAAAAGAGTTGGTGAAAAGTTGACTTCGAGCTTATTTTTTAAATAATCATTGTTGATAGTACCTACTTATCCATATTAAAAATAATGATATTGTTGGAAAGGAAATGACATATATTTATACATTAATGGAAAAGACAAAACGAATTCCCATGACATTTTTCGTTAATAGGCACACAATGTCCTAAACAAATTTCATTAGAATCTAATCAATTCGAAATACGAGGGCTGTCAGACACTGTCAATGATTTCAATTCCGAACTCCCCGTGATTTCCACTCAAGGTATTTACCAGGTTTTGTATCGTATCCGGAAAATTCGCAAATTGAAATCAATACCGGTAAGCCGTACGTCAATCTCAGGGCCCTCCCGTGCCAATAAATCGGCAAACCGACGTGATTCGCCTGCTTATAAGTAATATTTTTTACCGACTTTTCCGCGCGTAGACGAAAAACTATTTGTTCTTTAAGATTAATAGCAATTCAAATTTGTAATATATTTGACTGTCAAATTTTCAATCAAAACTCAAAAACTTGCTTGAATTGAATAGTTTTATATTAAATTATTTCGAATATCATTATCGGTATTATAACTCAATGTAACGAGGGCCGAGTCGTGCTAGTAAGCAGATTGTGGACTATACAGGGGGGCCTACATATAATGGGCGCTTTTTATATGAAAAATTAAATAAATTCGCTAGTATTTTCTATTTACAATGATATTTGTATAATTAAAACAAGTCTACTATAAAATTACAAGATACTCAGAAAACTGCTGGAAAGTTCAACTTATGCAAGCTTTGTCGTAATTTAGTATTATTTTAAATATAATTTTAATTTAGTAATATTTATTCGTGTGTATACTTTTACAAAATACATATGTCAAAAGAAGAAACATTATTTCAAGAAAACTTGATGTGGGTTTTGCAAAAAACTTTTTTCACAAGAGCGCCTCTTACTCACGTCTCAGCACTGAGTGTAGACTACCTTAATAAAACGTGAGGAATTTCGGGTCTTGTCTACACTCTCCAACCATCTCAGTTTTGGTTTTTTTTCCGGTCCATTGAAGAGGAAGCTCTAAGTTATCTGAGTTTCTTCATGGAGACATGACATGCTCAATGGAGTCACCCTATTTTAGTGTATGAGAGTTCATTGTACCATGGGTATAGTTTATAGTTATATCTTCCTCTTTACGTGTCATCATGACATATGGCCCCGAAAATCATTCTCAAGATCCTTGTTTTACAACTAAGAATCGAATTACCATTACTTTTCAACTTGTCCCTTTTATTTTCTAAGGACATTGTGCCCAAAAACTGGTGAACAAGTCAGTGTATTGAAAATAGTCTTCAATATTAATACTTTGAATGTGGGAAAATGGCTGCGTGTTGATAAAAATGTCATAGCTACTTGGTAAATACGAGAACCCTGTCAAAAGTATAAAAAAGTTTGTGATTTGTTTTGTATGAGTCAAAAGAGCACCTGCTCACCGATCAAAAATTATATACTCACTGCTTGGCTATGATATGTGTACTGACAAGTGGTTATGTTATTTGTATGGACACACACGTGTGTGTATTGTACGCATTGAAAGAGTTAAGCTTACTCTCTTTAAAGAGATTTAACATTATCTGTACCCAAAATATTGTATGAACCTGTCCATAAAAGGCTTTTTATTTTTAATTCATCTATGACTAATTAATATATTATGTTTATATTATTTTAATGTTTTAATCATTGATTATTATCATTTTCAGTGCCCTGAAAGAATCAGGATATGAGTCTGATTCTACGCTGATCTTCAGGCGTCGCGATGAAATGCCTTTGCCTTCTCCTCACGAGCAGCGCCAGGCCTACAGAAGCCTTCAAGCTGGTGGAGAGCCTCCACTGCAAGGATTCAGGAAACCAGCGCCGGACAGACCCAAAGGTATTTACAAATGTTGTTTTAATACTACGGACTGGCTTGGGAATATCTCTTATCGCTTTTCTGCAACTGCTCCTAATTGTTATCGTTCTCTGGTTCGCTGACTAAAAATACAAATAACTTGAAAAGAATATCACCTAAAATTCAAACATATTAATTAGGTGTATTTTTAACTATATTCACTCCAAGCATGGAGCAAAAGGATCTTGATGAATTATTTTTCATGAGGATTAGTCGTTAATCAGTCGTTCAACACATTGGACGTCTAGCATTTTTTATGGCCATGATGCTGAAGCACTCTTACTTATCACGCTGATGACTGAATTGATGATTACTATGGTCATTTTAAGAGATTTAGATTTTCGTTGAATAAATTTTAAATCTGTTTGCTAATATTTTATTTGACAAGGCAACTGTTATATTTAAAATGAAAATTATTTCGTGTTTTCTTAAATTATTCGTTGTAAACTGTTGCCAGTGAGACCAGTTTTCTTTTGACTTGATGATGATGTGAATAAACTGAAATAACTATGAGTAAATAATCATTAAACTCATTTGTAGGACTTTTAGTTCAACGGCAATATTGGTGGATTTCAATGAAAAATTAATTAAAGAAAATTATTGAATGAAAAATAATCTTTTCCGTATTGTAAAATTGGTTAAAATTATATTATTGTTATGTTTTTATATTCTTATTTTAAAAAAATACTACACTTAAGCCGACAAATATCAGGATTTTATGTTCAATCAGTGTTAACACATTGGAAAAACAAAAAATCTCACAATATCTAATTACAGATTTCTTGGAACAAAAAAATAGTATTTCTGACATATTGATACAGCATTAATGTCAAAAAACTGCTATATTTTCTCAATATTTTTGAAAACAAATATATTTAACGGTGTAAAAAAGTTATATGAATAATTGATTTGAAAGCTTTATTAATGATAGCACGGGATTGTGAAAATGGTTGCATGTAATTTTTTATCAATCATATTACAGTATTACAAATCTTTTGAATGAAACACTAATTGATAATCTTGCTTATTATTAATTATTAAATATCTTAAATATAGGTGGTGGTAAATCAAAGATCATCTTAAATAATTAATGAATATTTTTTTACTATTTTCAAAGAATTTGATATATAAGTATAAATACGAAAATACGCCATGCTCTCTTTTTCCATAGTTGGTACATTCCACGCAGTACCGTAAAATACTACAAATCGCATATTTTTCATATAATATTTTGTAGTAATTTTAAGGGTAATGATCAAAAAACAATGGTTATTGTATTGAAAATACATATTTAAATACTGCGTTATACTGTGTGGTTGCATCTTCATAAAGAAAATATATCGTACATCTAGACCATGAGGTTATTCTGTAGAAATGCGGTTTTTAATACAAAGGACAAATATATATTTTTGGAAATAGCACATATAAAAAGTACCGTATGATATGGACATAATAATGGTTTATAGTATATTTATTGTATTTATAAAAAGATATATTCAATTGAATACGTATTCCGTTCATTTATATTGTTTCGTGTGATATCAGGATTCACGGTTAGCGGGAACAGTAAACAAGTGAAACAGCAAATCTGTTACTCGACATGGATCACTGAATTTTGTGAATTAACTCTTCTCGGTCAGTTATACGGCTTTGAATATATAAGTAATTTAATTGGAACCGCATGATGAAGGTCAGCGCATGTGTGTAGTTATAATAAATCTATATTATTATACTGATAAACAAAATTCTTAGTATGTACAAATTTGTGACATCCCATGACGTATGAGAGACTTCTTTACATTTCGTTATTGAGAGCGTTTAGTTGAAACAAAAATCATGCATATTCTTATGTTAGGCAAAGAAATGAAAAGTTCATTATAATTATTAATAAGTCTGCATAACAATCGATTTTAATGTGATTAATTTAGAATCGGAAGTATGCACCCTCTAGTACATGCCAGCTAAAGTCTTGAAAAGCTACTCTAGAGGGGTATTTTTACTACCTTAAAAGGTGTTAACTAACACCCAAATAACATGTGTGAAGCAGTTCACAAGTTTACAACCAATCTTACACTTATAATTTTCAATAATCAAGTGCTAAGATCATAATTATAATATGTATACAAACTTGCAATGATATCTGAAATTAGAGAAAATTTATATTTAAAAAATGTTTTATTAATATAATCTACATAAACTTTTGTTTTAACTAACAGGTATCATTAACTTATTATGTATAAAATAGTTGTAGCAGGGACACAAACCGTTTTTAGCTAATTTAATTTATGAATTAAAATACCTACTACGAGAGCTCCACCACTCATTTAGGGTTATAACTGTTATGAGCCTGCATATAACAATGGCAAACATGTTTAAACTTCAGTGTGATGACAATGCAAAATGGCGCACATTACTTTTATATTTACCAGCATGCGCACGGTAAAATATATTGACGCTTATCAAATACTGGGATTTCATATCGTAAAGGTGAGCAGTATGTCTGTATTAATAAATAAAAACAAATTAATCATTTTAGTGGGTCAAGTGAATAAAAATAACTATTGTTTTTCTTATGTATATATAATATTTGTTATATTATTATAATTAGTATTCTCTATCAATGGACAGTAAAAGCAAAGAAGCAGTAGACTATTGAAAAATAGTTGAATATTTCACTGAAATTATTTTTAATCTCTTGGCCCAACTATAAGGCACTGGTGATGGTTCTTCAGTCAACTGCTTAAGGCTTGATGCGGAAGGTAACAATCTTTTATACTAACTCAACATTTTTATTAATTTGTATTATAAGATATGGCAATGTTTAAATAATCATTAATGTCTATGTTTACTAGATAACTGAAAATATTTTCACATACATAATTCATTTGAAATCATATTCAAGGGTTATATTATTAAAAAATCAGTCATCAGTATAAGTCTAAACATTGTTTTCATATCTTGTCCTTAATTAGACCAACAACATGAGAAAAAATAGGGTGATATGATAACATTAAAACATCATATAATATTTTCTTGTCATTTTATCACCTAATTTTTCATCATGAAGTATTTATTATTTATTTAACCCTATCAATTAGAAATAATGCATGAATTCATTGTTTCCATCCATTACAATATATTATCACGTTGAAACACTTACCACAGTTTACTATCACACAAAATACGACAGCACACAACGGAACACATTGCAGAAGTTAAAACAATCACCCACCTTATTGAACCACAGCCTCACATGTCACGTGTTAAGCACCTGCAGTCTTCAAGTCTTCGCACAGTGATGTATCTTCGCGGCACAACAGCATCCAACATGTTTAAAACGAGAGCTGAAGTTTGTTATGTGGTTCGCAGACGATACCGAGATCGAATATTTCCCGCTCTCGCCGACGCTGACAAGAATTCGAGTTCACAAACACAGTCCCAAGACTTCGAACAACGAGATCGCTTGCTACCCTATAACATCTATCATTACAAATCCGGATATTTTTACCAAATATGGAAGAAGCTTTAATTCACTCATTAATACAAAGTTATCTCAGAAAGATTCATTACCACCGGCACCGCCAAAACGACATTCATCCAAAGTAAGTTCTACTTTGAGACTAGCTTCCAATCCTCAAGTATCACGGGCAACAGCGAGGAGTTCAAGACCCAAGGTTTCTGGGGCAGAGGTGAAATATTTACAGAATCGGATAACTAATAAACTGTCGACAAGTTCTTCACCCAAAGAAAATCGTAAAAAAGAAGTTCGAGAGACTAAAATGAAATCGGCGGATGGTAAGAGAATCAGAACTACAAAAACAGCCGTCACAGTACCAACTAAAACGTTAGTTAAAAAAGCAGCTCCTGCTTCTGTTAGGGGTACGAGTAGTTTCAGTTCACCTCGTCGTACAATGTCTCCTGTTGATTATGCAAGCTCCGAAAGTAACAGATTCTTTAATGAAGGTACAAGTGAGAGAATTATAATAGAAGGAGGTGCAGGTAGAAGAACTCCTGTGTCAGGATATCTCGAGAGAGGAACATCTCTGGACAGAACATTTGCAAGCGAAAAAAGAAATCTCCCTTTGAAGCGCATTAAAGAGTCAAATGAATCGTCTGCATCAAATTCTTGTGAACTGCTGTCACCTGGAGCGGTGACCAAAGCTGTCAGAGATAGTGATAAAACTCGTCGATTTCCACCAGGAACCACCATCAAAACTTCGGTGTTACCATATTCTTCAGTTAAATCATGTACAAATCTAACAGATGATAAGCTCTTGAATGTTTCTGTAGCTATATCGCCCAAAGGAAAAGAAATATTAGGAGGTGTTGACAAAAGTATAATTCTTGATAAAGTAAAATCTCCGTCTTCTCTTGATATTTCAACTTCTGAAAAACGAAGTAGCATATCTAAAAATAAACCTGCAGGATATAATACTTTACGAGCGAAGAAATCCTACTCTGAATCAGGAAAAATCACTAGAAGATCTCTAGAAGATATCTCAAGCAAAAGTAAATCTAGTACTAAATCGATTAAATCGTTAGATAAAAATAAAAATATCACCACCGAACGCAGCGTTAAATTTAATAAAAGTGAATCTGAAAAAAAACCTGCCAAGAAGAATAAAACCAAATCCGATAATGAAACTGATAAGAAAGATTCCAAAAATTTCAGGGGAATGCCATACAAACGAGAACAACCTGTTGACGAACTAGCTCTTCGTTATATAAAATCTGTTGATCGCAATATTGATTCTTATGTTGCTCAGTATGAAAATGATCAAAGTGTAAATTTTAATGAAATTTATGACGGTAGGGATGCTGTGTTAACGGACTCATTCTTTCAACACTTATTTTTGCGAGATGTACCAGCTCAACGTCGTTCATATTACAATGAAAATTTTTATCCCACAACTGTTTTAGAGCGAGCCAAAGTATTTCAGAACGGTAAAAGAGGAAATGCAAGAGTTTCTCGGTACTCAAATTCATATCTCGCCCAAAAGAAGCCTGTAAGTGAGTCGAAGTTCCGTTCACAAGACCGTTACCCACTTTTAAGATCAGTTCCTCCCCGGTCTGTCTCGTGGCCCGGAAAGGTGACTCCAGTGGTTCATAGATTTTCAAGCCTTTCAGGGAGTGCACCATCGAGTACCAAAATTGGAAAGTCAATCCTTTTTCCAAAGAATGAATCTAGAAGTGGAAGTGAGCCACCTAATTCAAAAGTTATCTTATCTCAAACTGTCAGACCGAGATCACCTGTAGTGACCAAAACATCTAAAGTAGTAGAGTCTCCAAACAAAATCGTTTTTCGCCGTGTCCAATCACCACCGGCTAAAATTGTTTTCTCACAAACTTCTCGTCCACTTTCTCCGATAGTGGTGCACAATAAAAGGAAAAAGTCTCCGGAACCTATAAGAAAACCATCACCATCAAAAATTGTATTGAGCCAAACAAGTCGACCGATTTCAACATCCCAGCAAATTCGCTCTAGGTCTGAGTCACCGAGCTATCAGTATACGGATGATATAAATTATTACAGTGACTCTGATATGTTACGGCGTCGGGCGGTATATCATTCAGGGAGTACAAGTTATACAAATAAAATTCGCCAACAATCACCATCTCCATCACCTGTGAGATCACCTTCATGTAGACGTATTCATAGTGCGAGGAACTCTCAGTGCAAAGCTACCGAATGCATCACAGGATTGAAAAGTAAAATTTTAAGAACACGGAGTGCAGGAGATGCTGATACTCGTGAAAGAATTTCTCCCCCGAGATATGATCGATATGGATCCTATTATGATCTCGATCATATAAGAAGTCATTTGGACTACCAAGAGTATGTAACAGAGATGAAGAACCGAAAAGCGAAATCAGATCGATTTAAAGAATTGAACAGGTTTTATGCTTATCTTGAAAGAATTGGTCAACTAGAAAGAGCCACGTCAACAGGAGATTTACGACCTCGCCGAAAAGATGAAGAGATTATCGATTTTGATAGATGGAAGAAAGTGAGAGCAAAAGAAAGAGCTGAAGAAGAATTGGATCGGCTTTATAAGAAAATGAAAATGGAACAGCAAGAGAAAGATTTACTATTTTTACCTCATGATTTTGAAACGCTCAGATGGAGTCAAAATAAAGATTGGAATCTTCGAGTTAAAGAAAAATCTGTGGAAGATCTCAGAGATCATTTCTCTAAAATTGCTGATGCTGAAAGTATACATGGCTCTTTGCGCAGAAACGACTTTGATTCTCCAAAAGACATGTATAAACCGCTATGGCGAGGAAGTTCAGTTGTGAATCTAGCAACCACAATGACTAAACGTCATCACCCTGTATCAGTTAACAGTTTAGATCGCAGCTCTACAAAATTTAAGAATGATCAAGCTATTTATCATTCTAAGGACAGACTTGGAATCGGTAATAGGCTTTGGAGTAGTCTTTCATCTGAACAAGTTAGTGCATTAAAGAGTCAACTGAACTCTATTTACAGCAAAGAGCTTGAACCAAAGCCAAAAGTAAATGATAACATTAATGAAAAATATATTATAACTGTTCCGAGTACATCCAAGCAATATGATGGCAGTCCATTGCAAGTGCGATGTAATTCTTTTTCTGCTGGAGAACAAACGATGGAAATGGACAGTGATAAAATTTTTAAAGCAGATTCCATAAGTTCTATCAGACATGTACCGCTAGATGAGGATTTCAAAAAATCTTCAGAACCTTTCCAAAATTTTTCTGAGAAAGACAAAAAGAGGATATCAATGAATTTGAGCAGAGAAATTCTTGAAAGAGTGAAACAGAATAGAGATAAATATTCCCCTGTAGTGCTTGCCAAAGAAACAAGAGGTGCAACGGTGACAGCAAGAATAAGAGGTATTTCAGAAAGTCGGGGTGATTCAGGAGTTGCTAGTCCTATAAATATTTCCAATCGAGGTTCTGATAAAAAAGATATTACACCTGCACGGTCTCCAGAAAAAGGCCCATCAAAGCGTTCTGAAATACAGAATATTATGGATGATTGGATAGAGACCAAACCAACAGATAATAGAAAGACTTGCTTGTCACCTATAAGACCGTCATCTGCAAGTGAAACGGAAGGTAGTTCAGATGCATCTAACAGAACTGTAATTTACCGTGGCTCAAAAGATGACATTCAAAAAAAGGTTGAATTTTTTGAAAATTCTCAGAGGGATGATTCTCTCGGCACTGTTATTTACCATGCAAGAGATGACTCTCTCGAAGAAAAAGATATTAATGATCCTGAAGTATATGAAACAGAAAGTCGAATCCCTTCTCCACCAGCCCAAACTATTGAACAAAGGCCATCAAAATCAGAACACTCTCAGTCGTATACAGACCTCAAAGAGATATTTGGGGAAACGAAGAAAAATACCTATCATAGTCTTTCTCCGGTAGCTATACCTGTTTCTTCATCAAAATCTGATACTGGTGATTTATCGCTCATTTCAAATGTTTCCAGTAGTGAAAATATTTGTAGAAGTCGAAGTTTATCTCCAGATCCTGAAAAATACTGGCGTGCTTATTTGAGTCTTGTTAAATCTGGAGGGGTGAAAAGATTGAAAGAAAAATTTGAATTCCCTGAATATTTTTATGACCTTGAAGGACGTCCATCAAACCTACGCCGCTATCGAAGCGATCCAGAAATAATCAGGACTATTCTTCGTCATAACTTAATGAAGAGAAATTTGATTGATGTAAAGCGTCATGAAAGAGGAGATGTAGATAGGTTGACACATAAATATGAAATTTCTGGTAGAGGAAGAGCTCGGGATCGAAGACTTGGAATGACATCCCCAGTATTAAAAACACCACTTCGAGCTGTGGACAGAGAAATGCCACGGATCGATGTCATCTCTAAATTAGCAGCATTAAAACCAAGGTCTTCTACAGTCCCTTCTCGCACATCCCCTTGCCCCAATGAGTACCCAGCAGAATGTCCAATTGGCGAAGTTGAAAGAATACGACAAACATTCGAACGTAGAAACACTTCTATTTTGGGTCAAATGTTTACATCTACTCCGGATATAAATGAACTTCGAGATATTGCTCCATACTTGTCAGGTCCGTGGACATCACATAAATACCCAAGTAGACGAGATAATGATAGATCGCTTTCGTCACCGACTCGCGAATCTGAAGGTTCTCCTGTTAGAAGAGTCGAATCCAAGTCATTATCACCAGCTAAAGGCAAGACACCAGAATTGGGATCAATCCTAAAACACCGCTCGAAGAAATCTAGCGAAAAATATGCTCAGCAAGAATTTGATCCAGCTAAACACAGACCGAGATTCAGATATTTGCCAGAGAGGGAACCTGTGCCTCCAGCTCGACCAGCTCGGCCCGCATGGCCTGTTAGCCTTCCTCTCTACTCAGCGAAGCCTACAGTTACATTCAAAGGTTTCCACATCAGTTATAATACCACATGAGATGCACACTTATGAGTATGGAAAACGATTCAAATTTAATTATCAGACCATTTGCAATAAAACAATGCATTACAAAGAAAGTAGTTAACAGACAAAAGTGGTATGCAATGTTAGAACCATTTCTGGTTCATAATAATGGCAAAAACTAAATAGTTTAATTTCCTTTGTTTCTAAATTGACAAGAAATATGAAGCTCTCTGAACATTTCTTAAAAACATTTACATTTCGAATGATATTTATGACATTTAACTTATTTGTGATCATTTTACTACTTACATGAAAAAGTTTAATAAAGAACTATGTTGTGAATCACATTCTTTACATTCATTTGGTTTTCATACTCAGTCAATAACTACGGCAATGCACCAAAATGTTAGAATTTTAAGTAAAAACAAATCATATACAGACGTACCAGAAAAACTCAATTCCATTTTTTTCATATCATTTCTTTTTTTGTGAATGCAAGTTATAAGATTGTGACTATCAAAATACATTTTAAATTCACTAACATCAGACATTTATCATAATGTATATTTCAGTCTACTATTATTTTATTGTCATCTTGTCTATGTACGAGATTAATTCTTATTAGAGTTTGATTTGATCTTAAAAATTCCGTTTAAAATCTCCTCATTGATAAGCTCAAAATAAATTTAAGTAAACAATCTTCAATATATTACATTATAAATCAAGATTTCTCACAAGGGAATCATATTTTTACATCTGAAGGCATATGTATATAAACAATTTGTAAATATATTGTCATTTTGAGTCTCAAATAATTATCATTCTAGAAGTTTGTAGTTTTTAAATGGTTTTGGATTTAAAATTAATTTTTATTAAGAATGTTATTATCTGTGTAAAATGTCTTCTCTCACATACTTACATTGATCATTTTATCATCAAATCAGGCTGTAATTATAGATATTTTCATGTACACTATTTCTCAAAACGTTATTAACTTGAACACTTACTTACTATCTACGGCACAATTTCACTACCCATGTCTTTGTATGATTCACTCCCTCGTAGACCCCGATCATGCCCCAATTCCGCCAACCAAAGGAATCTTCATGGACCAGGGATATGTCACAGGTGAGTTCATTGCACATCTCATTTCATTCTCAAAGACAACATCCACCGGATATTGCTTTATATCTTCTTATATCTCAGATTTGTTATATCCTTATTTCCACAATAATAAAACCGCAACTTTGAAAGGTAAAATTTCAATAGAGGTATAAATGCTACAACTCCAAAATGTACAATATTATGAATCATTGAAGCAATATTATAAAAATGTGACCTTGAATACATAATAATTTACTTAAATCGTTATCGTTACTTATTTGTTATATGCAGTATCTTAACAGTTATATACTGCTATGACAACAATTGACACCTCAGTCTCTAAATGGTATTTGTATTAAGGGGTTTTACTATCGGTACCTTGAAGTTATACGCATATAAACAATATGCAAATATGTATAATATAATGAGAACAATATTATTGAAACTCACTCTTATAAATATGTATGTATCAATGACAGTGGTGTAGCTACATATTCAGCACCCTGGAGCAAGTAAAATCGTTGCACCCCCTATGGTTTCTCATTGTTTTTTTTTTTACTTCCCACGCTATTACGACGTACTTCCTTCTAGAAATTGTGGCTTATCTTTTTTTTAGTTCTCATAATACATTAAAAATTTTACTGCCTACTAGAACTTGCGCCCCCCATGTTCTGTGCGCCTGGAGCAGTTCCTTCCAACTACTACTCGGTAGCTACACCACTGATCAACGAAACTACAACACCCATCACAAAACTATCATTGATATTAAACCAACAAATAATAAAAATGGTACTTTTAATGGCATTCTAATCATAATTATAAATATTTTTACCAAGTTGAGTTTTTTAAATATCAATCCATACACTTTTCAGTAATGGAATATTTAAATAACAATACTGATTTTATGTCACTAATTTCATGTTAATTATATAATTTAGATAATGTATATTATATTTTCATTGACATATTTTAAGTTAGGTCACAATAGTCTCTTGTAACTTGTTAAGTGTACACATTCATGTATATTGTTCATGTGTATATGGCCTGCAGGGTAAATGTGTGTCATGAATCTTCACTAAAAGTCTCGAATATGAATTAATTTCGAGTTCTAATTCTCTACGTTACCTCATCAGTCGAAAATAAAATATGAATTAATTTCTATTTCAAATGATTATTGAGGGTGTGTTTTTATAGGCTTATAGTAATTATATAACTTAGAGGTTATCAATCAACTAAATGAGTAAATTAAATGTATAATTTATTTTAGTTATAAACGAACTAAGCACTGGAGAAAATCTCTGAAATATTAATGAAGAGACTTTTCATTTTATGTGGTTCCCAAACCGTTGGGTGCGACATGATAGAAAACGTTACGTATTTTATGTAACCGATTTTTAATTATTTTCGCGATATTATTTTACTTACATAACATTATCAGTTTTTTGGCAGATATATTTGTAGCTTATTGAATAAGATTTTCTTACCACTGTATTCTGAATTTACGGGATATAGGTTTAAAGTCCAAAGAGAGATGAAAATTTACATAATTTATTTTTACGCTATATATTCCGTCTTGAAGCATACACATCGATTTACTTCATTTAAGTCTGTACAAGTAAAGTATGTATTTACTACATAACTAATATGCAATAATATATGGAAAAATCATTTCTAATTACAAAAAAAGCAATAAATTTCTATAAATTATGCGTCATTAGCCACGTTGAATCATAAAAACACCTCTTACGTGTGATACGTTTGAGGGCAAAAAATGAATTTTTAAATAAAAATAATTTTGAAAAAAACGGATCATTTGATCAATTAACCAATGCATTTTCTTCAAATTTTATAAATAAATAGATCATTTCTACCTCTTAAAAATACGACATTTTGAAGTAAATGTCAATTTCGTACATTTAAATCTATTATGTGATATTCAATATTTTTAATAATATTACTGTTTTTTGTGAATTTCAAAAAAACTAAGAATTCCACCTAAAACTGAATTAATTTTCATTATAAAAAAAACTTTCTGATCTTACTCCATTTTTGGAGTGGACATCTTCACATCGTACAGATCAATATGTTTCAATTTCTGGGCAAACATGGTGAAAAAATAGTATAATGATATGATACGTTGAATTTCAAAAAATATTCAATTATTCTAAAATACATATATTTTAAATATTTTTTTCGATGCTTCGAGAGAAAACATTTGTTTAATACATTCGTCACAAAAATATTGGAGAAGCTCGTGTGCGTATACGTAATTAAAAATCGCTCCTCCTGTTTAAACAAAAGTACCCAGTCTTTGAGGTGACCCACTGAGGCATTTCTATTGTTCTCAATTAATTTTATTGTTAGGCCATTTTCATTCGCGACCAATTTTTCATTTTTGATTGTTGAATTCATCGTGGGAAAATAATAATTAATAACCGACATCACCGGAGGCCGTATTGTCCGTGCAAGCCCAAAATAGAAATAAAGATTTTTATGAAATATGACTGCTATTGGTGTAATTTCAAAGATCGTTATAAAATATATGCGTGTCTAATACAGCAAACTTGTATAGAGATACATAATACTACAATACATTCATTAAGTAGCAATAACAGTGTTTGATACAACTAAAAATACTTTTAATTTTAACACACGCCGGAAAAAATCATGTTTTACAATTTTCTGAATTATGTGCATTGCTAAGACTTGTAAATATTGGATGTAACTTTGTGAAAAACAAAAATTATTGTGAATTACGTTTAAAACACATAAACATGGTGATGACGTTAACGATAGATTAGCTATATTCTCTTTTTTACTATTCCAATATACATATTTATGTAACGAAATTTTTATGCTCAACGTTATGCATTTTGCTCAAAATATTGTCAACAGATATTACAGAGATGATACCATTATCAAGAATAGCGTTATAATCAAATATCAACAAAGCTAGTTAATATTTAGAATAAAAAAATATCACAATTAATTACTCATTTTAGTAGGACTTTCCACTAAATAAATGATGAACAGAATTAACATAATTTTGTTTTTCATTTAAATGTTTAAGCCAGTGCTAACTCCCAACTAACGAGAATTCCCATCCCCCGAAAAATAAATCATTATATACGTATAAAATGAGTTGAATTCAGCGAGCAAAAAAACGCAACCCACAGTTTGGTAACCTCTGATTTAAGCAATGATAAAAGTAAATGAAAATTTTAAATCTTTTCTTATATGTTAAAAAATTCCATTGAATGACTCACTTATAATAATAGTTCTAAGTGTAAGATAATTGAGTTATGAAGTTTTGTTAATTCTTATTGATAATTTAGTGAATATAATATTTTTTTATTGTTTCAAACGCATAAAACTGTCTTACTTCAACGGTTTACATGATTATTCGAGGCATTAATCTGATTGAAGCGAATTTTTTAGTGCTGGAAGTGTAAAAATTACGAATTGTAATCTACTTTAGACTTTTGTTTTCCCGAATACGCTGAACTCGCATTGTTTCTAGAAACCGTGGAAAATCGTATTTACGGAAGAGCATACAGTTAGCGATGTTTCATAGATTTGCTTCTGTTTAAGAATATTTAATTAGTCACACAACATTATTTGAAAATTGCTCACTTATAAAGGGTATGTCAACATGAACTGACGTTTAAATTGGCCGCCATTTTTTTGTTCCATTTTTAAAGTATTTTTTTACAATTCATATGCGTTGTTAGATTATATACCTTTCCACAATTCAATTTCGACGTTGACTAATTACAGAAAACAAAATTATTTACTCTGGTTTTACTGCAAAAAAATGGCGCCAAATTCCAAATGTCAGCTAATTTTGGAACACCTTATACGAGTATATACGCTATGACTTGTGAATCGTAGCTTAGCATAGTTATTCTCAAACTGTGTGAAAAACATACGTGCTTAATAAAATGATATTCTTTGAATCCTCAAATATAGTAAATTTTAACGTTAATATAATATAATAATACGAAAAAACAACAATGAACAAAAAAATGAAATCACCGACATTGCCTATGATTAGTAAATTGACACTTGATTCATATACCTTCCAAATTTTTGTTCGCAGTCCATTGAATATTTTAAGGGTAGAGACCAACCTCTAGTCTCCCCGGTAGCGTAGTTGGTAGTATGCGCGCCAAGCAATTCACGGAAAGTGGGGTCGATTCCCTATATGTCGAATTCAAAAAATGCAGGTCTGGATGCCCATTGGGTTGAACCGATTGTCTGACAAAAAATTCTCGTTAAAAAAATAATCTGTCAAGACGTCTTCACATTGCGGAAGTTCATATACTCGACATTCGGAGTGGATATCTTCAAACCGTGTAGATCCATTTGCTCAACATGGTATAAAAAAACTAACTCCAATTTTTGTACTGTTCATATTGGATAAAATCCACCATTCATCATTAAACATTCAGTTATAATCCCTTATTGCATCTGTGGTCGCAGTCCACTTGTTTCAAAACAATATATTTGTCTTAAATGCCTGTTCTGTTATTTCCCCACGGAAAAACTTCACGTGTATAGTATTTTTTCTCTAATACACATTAATTATATTATAGCAAGTGTTTACCTGAACACGAGGTATTCGTCTGCAAATGTAATTTGACAGCTCTATACACTGTGTAGCATAAGCGATACACCTGTCGGGAAAATTGCCTCGCAGTTTTGTCCAAGCATTCATTTCTAGTACACGCTATGCTACCTTAAGAAAACATAAAAAAAATGTAAACAAATAATACAGAGTAGTGTGTTAATTTTACAACTACGGTTGTGATTTTGTTGCTTAAAATATTTTGTTTAACAATATACAATGTTAACTCCATTGACATGTTGATTAATAATTGTTGGAAAACTGTGTTTTCGTGAAAATATATAGATATTATTTCACTGAAAAGTTTGAATGGTTGTTTAAAGCTTATATTATATTTTTGTGAAAGTGAACAAGTGGACTATTATTAATATTAATTAAAGCGTCAATGGTTTGAGTCACGTATTAATAAAATATATTTGAAGATGTTATCACGATCGAAACAACTATTAAAAAATTATAATAAAAAAAAATTTACAATTTAATAAAATTACTTATTTGATAATTATTGTCAAACAGGGTTCTACCAAAAAAGTTTCGAAACTTTATATTTGCAAGATATTATTATTTCGTATCTATTCGGGACATATGGCCACCATCCCTTTAAAATACTGTTATGCCATATTTAATTGAAAGAATATCACGCAGTAATTAATAGTAAGTGTGTATTCCATGGAAATTCTCGTTGCATAAAGTAGATCGCTATTAAAGCTCCGGGATAAGACCGGTCGTAATGATGAGGCGGATGGATGCTGGGTGCGGCATTGTATATTTCTGTCAGAGTGCATACTATAATAAATTATTTAATGTTATCTGTATATTCTACTACACACAAAAGTATTAAGTTATGTCAAACTTACTTGGATGCAACAGTGGCTACTTTTTAAATCAATATTTTGTTTAAAATTTAAAAACCATACTAAAACTGTTATTTTCTGCAAATCATTTTATTATTATTTATTAGAGGTAGTTTATCCACATATAAATTGAATTTGAGTGTTTTCAATGTGATAGAGTGTCAGCTATAAAGTTATGGGAGACAAAACCGTTTTTACGTGTCAATTTGAATTTTTTGCATGAAATTTGAATTGCGACCGTGAAGTCAAGAACTGACCGTATATGCTAAAATGTTTGCTGTCGGCCACTTCAAGCAAATTTATTATCTAAAAATGTTTGTCCAAAGTATTTGTACAAACTGAAACCAGATTATTTACTCGGAAAATTATGCCGAGGTCATTTTTAGGAAAAAACACAATTGTATCGATAAACAAAACCGACACGCGTCCGTCGACACGTTATCATATCGATCTAAAATGAGAATTCTTCGTCAAATATTGAATTAGTTGGCATTCGATTCATTACAAGCTAAATAGAGTTAGTTATTAAGTGTATTAATAAAAAAACTTTTTGCACCTGAAAACACGAATTGCTATCAATAGAGCCGGATAGGTTTTTAGTTTTCAGGCCCCAGGCATAAACTCCGCTCTCATATGACCTCGGTACTTTCAAACTTTTAATATATTATAAAATAAAAATATATAGCAAAATCAGATACATGGATATTTTATGTTTCGATCTTGATTCGTTTCTGTCGAAATTTGATTATAATTTATTTGAATTATATAACCTATTAGTTTTGTTTTCTCATAAGGCACACTCGTCAGAAAGGTTAAAATATCCATAAACTAAAAACGAATCGCCTTCATAATAAACAAAAGCTCACTTATCAGAATCTGCCGTCGGACTACTGAAATGATAACAAATATCTTATCAATTTTTAAGAATTCGACCTTTTTTTAAAGCAATAGTGAATTCAAAAGTCGGCTCTGGTCGTTATCAATATTATCAGATTAAAACTTATCATTATACATGTTATCATTTTGATATCATATCTTAAACAAATATTACGATATGTTTTTATTTAATCACTCGTACATTTTGTCGTGGTTATCTTCCACGTTATTGCAAATCCTCTTAAAAATAATTTTGATTTTCGTTACTGTGATAATATCTATATTGAAATGCTTTTTTTCTGGTAATATTATAATATTAAAATCGGGATAGAACGTATATTTTAACTATCTTAATATAATGGGCAAATTACTATTTATATGTTGACAAGTTTATTTGCTGTTATCAAACTCGTTCAATCTATAACTGGAATTGAATATCATAAAATTAAATGATAAAACTGCGTAAGCGACAAATAACAAGACAATTATATTTTAAAATATATTTCTTTTAACTTCAACACACCGGAGTGCGTGGCAATCTAAGTTTTGGGTAATTTATATTTACTCCCGGGACATTCCCGTCAAATAAAGTAAAACACTTCTCGAAAACAGAGCTTCGGGATACGCTTAATTAAGACCAGGTGTAAGAACGGGGCGGGCGGATAGAGGGCACATTTAGCTAGTTGTATTTGTACTTGTACTTTGCGCCTGTTAAACTTTAAAAAATATATAGTATTTACACTTGTCCAGTGTAATTGGGACTTAAGTCTGGTTTTATCTACCACTATTTCAATAAAATGTTATTTCTTTTTAAAACAGTACGTAATAATAACGAATTATCCAATCACAGAGTGTATTATAAATGATGCAGTCTAAATTTCATGACTAAATTATAGTTGGTTTCAATTAACGATATTCTAAGATATTTGATATCTTTGTTGTCTTAGTAGTTGCATGAATAAACACGTGCGCTTGTGAACCTTCAGTATTGGAAGGTACGAATTCGATTCTCATAGCTGTAAAAAACTCGACTTTAATATGCATTAAAATGCATGAGACGGATTTCAAAGGCTTGAGCAATTAGTTCACAATCAATCCACATTACAAAAATATATGACAAAATTATTCAAATGTAAACACATCTATATGCTTTGGAATAAAATACTCTTTGCCACATTTTTTTTATGTTTCAACTTCGTATTAAATACCTACTGATTGAATTTAGATGTATACGATATAAATAAAAGCTTATAAAAATATTTCCGTCAGGTCAAAGTCACATGCTATCAATTTTTCGATTATTTGTTTAACTAAGGTGTATCACATTGCAAAATTGTTATCATAAAATCTATATCTTATCAAAGAACGGATATTTTAAAATTTACTCAATAGTGCTGATAATCAATTTTTTGAAACTTAATTTTTTTTAACTTATATTTTTTTCATTAGGAATCCCAGCTTAAAATAAAGAATGCGAAATATCACATGTATTATTTAAGTTGGTGAATTTTCATATGAAATTTCGAAGTTACATTTGATGATATTGGTTGAATAAGAGAGTTATGAATATTAAATAACTAAAAAAATGCGTAATGAAACCAGGAAGAAGTGCCCATACTTCGTTGTGGGAAATGTGCATTCGATAAATTACCGATTGATAGCGAATGAAATATAAGAAAATCTAATTGAATTTAGGTCACCTGTACATATTATATTATATATGTCATATTATATTTCCGGGAAAACTTATACACCAACATTTAAAACGGGATATTGAAGGCTAATTTGGAACTGCCCCGATTAACCTGGTACACTTAGTAGCCCAATTACAGTGATATTAAACGGTTTTGATGATTTTATTTTATTATCAAAACCAATACTGTCGCCTGACGTCACCGTTCCCCACATTTTTTTTTTCTCTATTTAAGAACTTGAATTAAACTGATGTATTTTTTTCTTATTACTATATTAAATTTAGATCACGACCTGTTATTGTAATTAATATTTATAGAACAAAATCATTTACAATTTAAAACGCGTGAGTGAAAATTAAAAGAAAAAATTCACACCGTAAAACTTACGTAATCAGTGGTTTACTTCTACGATATTTTCTGCAATATTTTAATAATCAACTATATCAATTGATTTTAATGTTATATTTAAAATAACTAAAGAATGATAGTACTCAATTTCGCAAACTTGAAATTGGCAAAGAAGTCAAACGTCGCTTTCGTTATACGGAAAACAGTTAATTTTTAATTATGATAAGATAAAGCTGACGCCAATAAATTAGTTAGGGATTGTCCTATGTCAATACTGATTAAATTGATAATACTTTAACACATTCTTTTATCATATTTATTGATATCTATAGACAGTCATTATTTTGAACCTGCCCTGTAATGTTGTACAATATCTTTGTTCGTAATCGATTGAGTATTTGATACTAGAACAAAGTAGTGCTTATTTAAGCATTGGAAATTATTATTATTGATTTTCCTTAATTTAATACTCGAAAGATATTATTTATTGTTGATTTTACTCGAAAGTTGTTGTTCAATAAATCTTATGTGAAATCTTACTTAAATCTTAAATTTTATTTGAATTAAAAACGTAAATAATTGTGAGTGAAAGTGGTTTGTTATATTATAATTTAATGAATAATAGAAAAATATTATCGTGACAGACTTGGAGAAAGGAAGGTTAGATATTTAAAAAGCGGTCGATATAATCTCTAAAACATTTAATAGCTTCACTGGAAATCGAACGAAGCCTTACAAATAACAACATGACTGGCAATTACCGCAACGAAGCTTATGCGTATAAAGATATTATCACCAATGGCTATCGCGCACAAGCAGTGCCAAGAGAATCGCCACCTCCTCCATTGCAACCAAGAAATGAGAGCCTTCAAAAGCGCATTCAAATTCGCCAACCCCTAGAACGGATGTCAGTCAACCGGAAGTCCATGGATAAAAAAGACATGGCGTCGTATAGACTGGCTAGACCAGCTTCCGTGCTTGGTTACAGCAGTGACAATAATATTTTAAATTACGATCAGAAAGAAACTGCAAACTCTGAGACAATCGGAAGAGAAAACAGTTATTATTTACATGATGTCAAAAAAGTTAGTAACAATATTCATCAAAATGTGATGCTTAATGATTTGAACGGTAAAGAAAGAATGTATTTTGTTAATAATAATATTCCTGGTAACTCTAATGACTTCCGTTTGGTCTATGGGACTAATAAAACAAACAATAAAATGATTGATAATACAAATATTGATGTACGAAAAATTTTAATTGATAATAAAAGATACTCTACTCATGACAATAGGATATTAGGAACTGAACAAAAAAAATTGGGTAGCCATAACAGACATACAATTTGCTTTGAACGTAATGGACAAACTAATTATATTAATAATAGAGTAATAACTGTAGCTGATACTCAAAAAAGTTTTGATTCTAATAAAAATTATGTCAGACAGAATTCCTCCACTGGTGGTCAACCTTCAAGTAACCGGACTGATAATTATTATTATCCAGTTGTCGATGGCAGAAGAACATACTCTCAACATAGAGATGTTTTTACTTATGATGGCCGTGCAATTAATGAATACAATAAAAGCTTAGAGTTTGAAAAAATGAATTTAAATAGTGGAACTATACAATTGGGTGATAAAAAAAATCATGCTCAAGATAGTCGAGACAATAATAGTAGAAAGTCTATGGTGGTTAATAGAAATATAGTCATTGAAAGTAAAAATCCTTCTGGAATACGCAGTCCCAAAGTCGAGGAACAAATGTTTTTAAGAAATAAAAACAGAGCATCTATGATTGATATCAAATCTTCTAATGTTAGTCAAAATCCAACTGTCTTTAGGAATTCTTCGTATGTTACTCAAACCATGAAAAAAAATATTACCAACGGTACTAAAGTTAGTAGCAAAAATACAGTGACTGAAAATGAATATTATGATCCTATGAGTAATAGAAAAGAAATTTTACAGAATAGTGGTTCAGGCGTCCTGGTAAATAAAAACTGGAATCTAATGAACAATGGCGAAGCTCTGATTAATAACAGAACGAATACAATATACACAACTGTTAAAAACTCGGCCCACGACAGTAAAACACTAACAGCTGATCATAATAAATTACTCAATACTAATATGCCAAATCCACAAATCAGTAGAAGAACTTCTATTTCCAGCTATACAAGATTGCCTGTGAACTACAGGCATTCTAGTTTCGATACTCAAAGTTTGATGGACGGAAATGATGGCTTTGCCACGGTTGATTCAATGAATGGTATGAGAACCACTGCAAACGGACTGAGCAGTTCTTTATATCAGAATAACAGGATATATGTAGTGCCAGAAGTTTATGGACCGCTTCCTTACAGTTAGTAAATTTCATATTTTTTATCATATTATATTTTAGTGAAAAATTTCGATAATTCTGTTTAGATTTGTTTGAATTTTGGGATGTTATATTGTTTTAGACTCGGTTCTTGTGGTACCCACACACCTACAGTCCGCTTGCGGCCAAGGAACTGTCAATCTATTATTGATGATGAGAATTGAGGCTGCACATGAGCATGACATGTAACATGAGCCTATCGATCAGTACACAACTGTCGATGCGGATTGACTAATGTGTGGGTTGCCTTAATCTTAACCATCAGTCTTCGATTGACAATCCTAGGAATGCAAGCAAACTGTAGGTATATGGCTATCATATATTCATTCTTAAGGAAAACATAACCATCATTAATAAAACAGAAAGCTTAGAAATTGGTACACGAAACTCAAAGCTTCCATATAAAAGATCTACAAAACACACGATAACAGTCCTTTTTTCAAAACATACGACAATATGTGATGAAATTTGAAAAATGTAACTTGTATCTGTTTCACAAGTATTTCATTAATGAATGACCAAACGTTCCACGAGCATAAGTGTCGTTTGCGTATTATCACACTGTTGGCGTTTTACCTGCATTTCAAACTTATTCCTACAGCTGGAAACGTAGCACCTAATTACTAATACTGTTGAGTAACTGCATTAAAAATAAAAAGTTTGTGAAAATTGTTATTCATCACTGTTATATTTATATGTCGTAGTTAAATCAATACTATAATCCTATATAGTTAAATACTTTAATGCTAAGGGAAATACTTACTTTAGTAATATAAATTATTAGAAGCTTTATTTACAAGTATTTTTTTCTTTATGTGTATGTTTTTAAGTGTATATCAAATGTTATTTTATGTCTTTATTGAATAGATTAATAGTTATTTTTTATTGTAATAAATATCTTGTATTTCTATATCGTAATTTTCTTGGGTGTTTTTTTTAATAATTGTTATCTGTTAGTGACATTTTTTGTGGAGCCTTCAACAAAATACCTCCATTGCCGTTACACAGATGTCTCTAGTAGGCGTATTCAAAGATGGTAATTTCCGACTGCGCGCGCATTCGACAACGTTTTCGCGGGAGAAAAGTCCGCGTTCTTTTACTTTGAACGTCTTCAGAAACGAATCAAATATGAACGGCAAACGCGCTCTCGTTATGATATTCAGTTTGGCGCGATCTGTCAAATGATTAACATTCTCCGCATGCGCATGTGAAATAAAAACCTCTAATTTATTTACGAGTTATATAAATATACGAAAAAACGACCGTGAAATTCTGATATTATTAATTGTAGTACAGTGACTTTCGTGAATAATTTATACAAAAAATATAACATACAGTTTTTGAATAATATTTTTTTATCAATATTATATCATTTACTTGATTACTTCAATATTATTGTGATTTGTCTGTTTTACGTTGATTTTTATTTTGTTAGTGTTTTGTTGAATTTAAATACCTTATAAGCAAAGAAAAAATACTTAAATAGCAACCGTTTTAACAGTAAATATTATTATATTTTTTTAATGATAGTGCTCAAACAAATCAGAAAACTGGCGGCAATCGGTGAGTGTTTAAAATATATAAATAGTAACTTCGCTTAAAATATATAGCTAACAACCAAACTTTACAATCAAAAAGTAGGAATATATAAATATCAACTCAAAATTATACTGACTGTATCTTAATAATGTAAGACCTGTATATATAATTATGGTAAATATTTATAATGTCAATAAAAAGTCGTGTATATTTCGAATGTACAAATTAAGTTTTGTTATTTTTAGAATTCGGTATTTAAGCAATTATCCGGGGAATGCGGTTTCGATTCCCACATCTATCAGATTTTTAAAAAATCCAAAAATGCAAAACTGGTTAACCACTGGGTTGTGCAATTTTCTGACAAACAATTATCGTGAAATTAATCTATGAAGACGTCTTCACACTGTGTAGATCCATATGCTCTACTTTCAGAGCGAATATGGTAGATAACAAACCATAACGATATTATTAATAAAAAAACATCTACTGAAAGATATGAAAACGTTGAAATCCAGATTTAAATTTGATTACAATAATTAATATTCTTTGATTTAGAAAGTTTTGAATAAAAGCTTTGAAATACAATTTTTGTATAAATAACATCTTATACATTAGCTATTTTTTGTTTTCTAACTATGTATCACTGATGTGTATTGTACATACTGAAAATTTAACGTGTTTTCTAAAAAAAAATTCAACTATGAAGTATTTGATATCAGTAATGTTTTTCATGGATCGTAATTTATAATATTATTGTGTGATTGTAATATTCCTGATTCATTTTAGTCTTCAAATACCTTCGAGTTCACAATCAATGTCAATTAAGCACGAAAAATCAATATTGCTTATTTATTTATAGGAATTTTCTTTTTACGTATCATTTAAAATGTATTGTATGCTGCGTGCTATTTTAATTGATACTGCAGACATGCCATTATGATTTGACATGATAATTAATGGGGAAAAAACTTTGATTATCATCTGAAATGCATTACACATTCATTCGCGATGGTTTTATATGCAATATTTACAAATGCGTGTATCTGTATATCATTTAAACTTAATTATATATTTTTAACAGGGGCGTAATTAGCATTATCAACCATATATTTTTAATTATAAATAAACTACAATTGAATTTTCATTTTTTTAACATGAAAATATTTGGCAGTATTTACGAGCGGTCTTTTCAGTGTATTTGCTATAAATTTAAGGCTATTTATTTTTTCATTATAACTTTTTTATAACTTCTCACAATTCTATAATTTCGTTCATTTAATCACCTCAGTTGGTTAGGTTAATAAATCCGGTTCATTTAAATTGCTTTCAAACTAATCACATACAAATTTACGTATCTTAATGTATACATATTTAAATTCTTGAAACCAAGACTCCAATACGTTGATCAAACGGCTAGCAATTAGTTCTTATAAATCTATCTGTTTTAAAATATGATAAAGTGACTATAGAAATTTTATATTTAATTCTATCCCAGCACTAGAAGCAGCTGCTACTGCTCTAATTACTCCCCGTACAATTTTAGCAATACATATTCACTAGTCATCAATTTATTTAATTTCAATTGAACTCACTTATCTAATGAAAAATTATTTTTTAGATCATCACTTTCAGACGTTAAAAATATGATATTTCATTTGGAAAATGAACGATAAATTTACACTAATATAAAAGAAAATGTCATACAAGAAAGTATATCGAACTTTTTCTTGAATTTATAAAACAAAGCCTGTTCCATACTCACCACTAAGGTGGAATGTGTGAGTATATTTTGATTCGAATTTCACATTTTAGTTTTGTTTGAAGTTTTCTCTTTATAAATTAAACACTTAGTTGTTTCTCAAAAGTCTGAACGACTAATCAATAGACAATACGTTATTCGTTGTATTATATTCTTTACTATTGTATTAGATCTAACTTGATCAGAAGATGGCATATATATTATTTAACGCTGCAAGAATACAGTGACAGCTGATGAAAGTAACAAATTCTTATTGTTAGACATAATGATCGCACAGTACTTACATTGTAAAGAAGTTGCAATGATTGCTTGTCATGCTTTTCTACGTGATCAACGAGCCGTTTCGGTGCTCATGTACACGTGAAAATAATAAATTATTAGCATTTATATTATGACTATTATCAATAAGAACTGAATGGTGAAAACAAAGTAATATTCATTTCGCAAAACTATACTGATGGGATAAATAAATGAAAAAAATACGGTGCGGAATTTTCCTAGAACTTGGGGCACATTTCTTAAAGCCACCGATTTGATAGATTAATTACGTACTGTGATGCAATTATATTTTATATATTATTATTATAAATAAAAAGGACGAATCTAATTTTTATAGGTAACGGAGTAAGGCCGCTAAAGCTTCACTTTCATAAGTGTCCCGGAAGTCTATTATAATAATACTCAATACATTGATTCATTACAATTTAAGCGGTCGGAGAATTTACAAAACAATTGTGCCGGAGGTTACGGATTCACATACCTTTTAATGCTTAAATCAACAACTGGATTGCCAATATTTTGAGCATTCGGCCGATAGCCAAATTTGTATCAATAAAAGTCTTCACTTTGCGGAAATTAATAATCTCTATTTCTGGAGTGCACATCAGATTGTAAAAAATGTTTATTATGCTCCACTTTTGGAGCGGGGATAAAGCATAAAACACATATACAGTAGCTGAGGGTAGTATTTCCAAAGTGAACTTATTCCATTATGCCAAAATTTAAAAGAGAACACTTTGAAGATAGCTCCTCGATAGCGTAGTTGGTAGAATGCTCGCCTAGTAATCCGGGGAATGCGGGATTGATATCATATCTATCAGATTTAAAAAATCCAAAAATGCAAGATTGGATGTCTATTGTGTTGAGCAATTGTCTGATACACAACGTCTTCACATTGCGGAGATCCATATATGTACTCCACTTTCGGAGTGGATATCTTCACACTGTTTATATCCATATACTCCACTTTGGGAGCGAACATGATATAAAAAAAAAATGTGCAAAATGACCACATAACACGATTTTCAATGCTTATATTTTATCAATATTTTTGAAATTGACTATTTCTACTACTGCGTACTAAATGGTTGTTTTATACAAAAAAAAAACAGTTATTCCAAATTATCATTATATTTAAGCCTAGAGGAATAAGTCCACTTTGAAAATACCCCCCCCCCCCCTCATACTGTAAACGTACATAATTTCAATTTGTATTTGATAATATTAATTATAATAAAATATATAAAGCAGTTTTTTTCTATATGACAGTGTTAATTCTAGGGCTTATTTACTAGATTTTAAAATATCACGGTTAAGGTCAAATGAATTCAGTTTCATAATATTTATTCACGGAGTAATTAAGACACAGGAAATTGCTGGTCTTTGTTCAAATAGAAGTGTAGCATTAAATTAATATAAAATACCCACATACCGTGCAGAGACATCCGCTAGCGTGTGAACCTCGTCGGAATCTTCAAATTTATCTATTATTAAAGAACGATTTTCGAGGCGGTTCTGTGGGAACAAATCCGACATCACGCAATATTATAATCTTATCCGTGACAGATGAGGCAATTGTATCACATAAATGTAAAGCAATATTCCATTATTACGCTACATCTGCACAATAGCTCAGGCGTCAATCTTCTAGCGTGGTGATTCTTAGATTTATTACACTCACTGCTTTTCAAAAATAAACTAAAATTCAACACTCCACCCCTGGAAAAGTCTTCCATAATTTATACGTTAAGTTAAATATCTCATTTTATATGTAATTGTGTATTTCATGTTTACATGAACAAATTCCTGTCGCTGCCCACAACGACTTTTAAGATCTCTTATATATAATCCGAAAATGTTCTTCAAAAAATCTAAGAATTGATATACTATACGTATATATATGTATGTATATGTTGTATGTTTCATTGGAAAATTATTAAGTATCAAAGCATATAATATTAAAGGTTCTTGCATTTTTTTTTATACTCAATAGGTAAAAAGGTTGAAGTTTATTGCCTTTGTAGTCAACAGGAAAATTCTCAAAAAATATTTTAGCTGAATTTTATTTGAGGTCTTTTTTGTCATGCTATTTTTCTTTGGCCTCGAATGCTATAACCGCACCCAGGAGAGTAAATCGTACAGTTTGTATACCACAGTTCTAACGAGATTAAGATTTTAATACCCACATGTAAAACTTTTTTTTGTTTTCAAGATAAATGATGGATGCGTGAACGTGATATGAAAACGTTTAAATTTCACTGCTTTATCTGGGATGAGCTTTCCATCGTATGTCTTGTGTTTTTATCCAGACGATTCAAGCTTATTCCAGTCGCTAAAGCTATTGTGATTGAATATTTATATGTTAATGAATTTCGAACTTACTAATAAAAACGATGTGTTGTTCTTTCATTTCACTTAAATTATCGGCTTTGCAGTTCTGCAAAAACGTTTAATTTCAATTTGAGTTTGATGGGAGATTATTGATTAAATACAATCACAGCATGACAGAACGAGGACTCATGTCACTTTGGACCTATGATACATTTTTACATAACTTTAGTTTATAAATATTCATTAGATATATTTTATTGTTATTATAAAACAACCTGTTAAACATATGTTTACTAATAAGTTAATGGATATAGCCATGGACTATTAGGGAACATTAGTTGATCATTCAATAATGGAAGTTTCAATAGCTA